>VUQI01062407.1:31212-46451 GCA_015106735.1 Paratilapia polleni
GTGCAGTTAGGAGAAAAAAAAAAAAAATTAAAAAAAAAAAAAAAAAAAAAAAAAAGAAATCAAAACTATCTGTCTTTTATATGGCTGGAATCATACAATGTGGTACCAGTGGATGAGCAGTGATGTATCCATGCACCTGTTGTCTGGCTCGTCCCTCTCATCTTATTTAGACTCTCCTCATTTGGGCTCCTCTCCTGCAGCAGCAGCTGTGAATATGTACACCTTGTTAGGGGGTTGACAGTTCTGGCAGAGGGAGAGACGGGGAAGTAGCTTGTTATGAAGAACAGGCTAACTATATGTCAATCTGTGCTGTGCAGACAGGAAACAAAAACAAAGACATGCAAAAAAAAAAAATTAAATTAAAAAAAATCCTTTCTATCTTAGTCTAAATTAATTCTTAAAGCAAGCTACATTATATTTATTTAGATATTTGAATGTACTAAACTAAAAGCTAATTGACCCCAGCCATTTTGCTAATAAACAGTACTGCTGATTGGATACCAGAAATGAGATTTGCCTGAGAAACATGTGGACAGCCTGATTATGATGATCTGCCCCACTGTGATCCCCATTTACTGCTCATCCAGCTCAATCATATCTGTGCTGTAATTACACTGCATCCAAAATGCTAGCAGATTCAGCAAATCTCTGAGCAGCATTATACACTTACAGTGATTGGGCTGTCTGCGGGCCTGATTATTACAGCCCTGTGTGATGCTTAAAAAAAAGAGATGAGAGCCGGGGTCACTGAACAAGCAGTAGAGCTAATTCGGGACTTCATAACACAATATTTATTTCTATGATCAACCTGGCTAATGTTTGATAGACTTGCTCCTTCTTTAATATAATGCAGTGTGTGGAACAAATTTGGCTGAACAAAACAAGTATAAATAAAAACAAGTGTCCGGCTTTTCTTTTTTGTGTAGTATTAAAATCTTTACAACATCCCATGCTTACACAGAGAGTAAGTAATCTTTAGCAATATTCACTAATTTGACCTTTACACTACAGTGTTTCATTTAAGCTTTTAAATACATTTTATGCTGTCTTTGTTCTAGGAAAGGAGAACTCATCCACCCTCATTTACATCAAAATACAACTGATGATTATCAAGATTATCAAGTCAAAAATGAACAACTTTGAAGGTCTGTTAATTATTTATAAAGAAAAAACAAAGCACTCTTTGGTTCCCGCTCATTTGTATTTACTAAGTTTTTTTTTACATGATTATACACTATATTTAAATATATTTTCACCTGCTAGTCAGATAAAATTAGAAATTTAAATAGCTGATATTAGACTCAAGGAAAGTTTAACTGCTGGTCAAATTCAGTGAGTTAAAAAGACAGATTAATCACTAAGGAAAGCCATTCACATTAATAATGAACATATGAGGTGAATTTACTACGCAGCAGTAAGAAATAAATATATATTAAATATATTGTGTTAATTAGTTGACATAATGTTAACTGTGTTTAGATGTCAATGTTTTTTGTTGAGGTAGAGGAGGAGAGCTTGCATTTGAGACAATGGAGAGTGTGCTCCTCCTCTCATCAGCTGTAATGATCAGAGCTGTGAGGATTAAGTACCGATGTCCCAGTAAAGGAGCTTTGCAATGCCAAATGTAGGACCACTGGCTCCCCTAAGCTGTCTAATTTGCTCATCCACCAGATGCTACAGCTCTCTTAGATTGGATTAAAGGCACAGGAAGGGTGTGGAGTGCCTTATTGTGGCCAATAGTGGAACTGCAGGGGGGGAGGCTGCATGGCCAGATCAGAAACACTGAATCAGATATAAGACAGGCACATTGTTAAAATATTCTGCTATATATAAGTCATGAAGGGCAATTTTGACAGAATTTACATTCTTTGATAAATCGCTTTGGGCCAGTTTCAAAAATAAGCCTTTGTTTGATGAAAATTGATCTTTGAGAAATTGAAAATTAAATCTAAAAGCCTTTTCTGTTAGATTTGTTTGATCGGATCATTATTACACCTCTTTGGCTAAAACTTTTAATTCATAACTAGTACACTTTTTAATACGTTTACAGACAGGCAACTGTGCAGTGGCTTTACATGACAGCTTCATAAGGCTCCGATTCCTATCAGAAGACTTCACAACCAAAATGAGGCAGAGAGCCATAAAAAGTTGCTAACCTCTTTAATCAAAGGATATATAACATACCGCCTGATTTGCTGTGTTTAGGGGTTAGTAGGCTACCAGACAAATGATGCATTAAAGCTTCACCCTGTTTTTAAGACTCTCAGGGCAAGGAAATACCCCAAGGTCACAGTGAAGAAGAAACAGGAATTGTGCTTAAATGGGTCATTCACAAGACCCAGTGCATGACAAGCAATGCACTGGAAAGATAAATTTTTGTGGTCACAGTAGTTTCCCACATTATTCAGGTTAATGCAACTATAATGATTAACTTCAATGAGGGTGTGAGACAGGCATGGGTGGGGGACAGGGAAACGGGCTGAACATGTGACAGTACTGTGAACTCATGAGGAATTCAGTGTGAGACAGTGGTTGTCTGTGTGTGAAACAGGCAGCATGGAGAAGGCCTGTGACATTGATCTTGCCTTTCCAAGGGGATCTTCTTCCTTTCCCCCCTTTACTGTCAATGCAAAAATGAAGCCATCTCAGCTGAAACATGCAACACAAGCATTCTAACTTGGGAAATTAAGTGTTGGAAACTTGATCTGCGTACACAGAATTGTGTTCTTCATACTGTAGTGGACACTTCTGAAGGCTGGGTACATACAGTCCAAAATTTGTTGGACAAAGACAGTTTTTGTAGTTTTGCCTCTGGGCACCACCACAGTGGATTTTAAAAATCAAACAAACAATCTATGCAATTGAAATGCAGACTTTCAGCTTTAATTCAAGGGGTTTTACAAAAAAATTTACATTAACTGTGAATTACAGCCATTTTTATACATAGTGCACCCATTTTCAGATGCTCAAAAGTAATTGAACAATTGACTGACAAGCAGTTTCAAGAGTTTCTCAAGGCATAGAAATGGGATATTCTTCAATGGCAAAGTCAGTCACCTGATCTCAACCCAATAGAGCATGCTTTTCAGTTTCTGAAGACTAACCACAAACAAGCAGCAACTGAAAGTGACTGCAGTAAAGGCCTGGCAGAGCATCTCAGGGGAGAAAACATTTGGTGATGTCTGAGTTCTAGATTTCAGGCAGTCATTGACTGCAAAGGATTTTCATCTGAGTATTAAAGGCTATTCAGCAGTCCCCATATTTAAAATTGTTAGTTTGTCCAGTTAACTTTCAGGTAGGATTTCACTAGAAATCCTAGTTCCAGTCTCCTAAACATTCACAAATTGACCTGAATCATCTTGTTTTGCAATACAGGAACAAGAAACCACAAGACCAAGCAAAACACAAAATACCATGGCAGCAGTAGCAGAACTGCAGCAGGGAAGTTGGGGGGTGTCAGTATGCAGACAGCACGTTCTTAGTTTTTAGAGTGTCTAAAGCTAGTCTCTCCCTGATGGAGATCAGTAAGAAAATGAGATCTGTATTTCTTGTATTTTTCTCCTAATGGCTGTAAGCACATTGAAAGCAATATTCTTACAACCCTTAATACCACAATATAAGCATAAAACAGGGCACCTAAGCTTTGAACTTAGACTTTTCAAAAATTTGCACATCGGGCAGCTTTCACCTCCTCATGTGTCCCTAGACAGATTAACACTGCTGGGTTTGCAGCTGAAAGAATACAGCTTGCATGCCATAAGAAAACCCCATGTTAATTTAAGGGAATACAAAATTGTAATTCCGGTCAGGTCTTTCTATGCCTTAATGGTAGAGGCTGCAGGTATTATCTTCTGAGGTTGGGTGTTCAGCTGCTGGCTGCTGCCCTCCATCAGCATGCAAGAGTTGGGCAGCATAAAACAAGAGGGTTCCCACACACATATTAAGCTAACATGCTAAATTAAAGCTAGAACAGGTGTACTAGAGGTAGGCAATGTTTTTTGTTTTTTTTTTTTAAGTTGAGTTGTGCATGTTAAAAGATATCTTTAACTACATACCTGTAACACCAGGAGCCAAGGTAAAGGACAGGGAGGCCAGTAATGAGGCCAAAAGTGTTATATAGTCTGACTAGGGGATGGGTCAGGACTGAGGCTATGTTCACTAACACTAATAATCCCTGTATTAGAGAGCATTTCACTGCACAAATGTGCGGCTGCACAGCAGTCCCAATAATAGGATTTAAGTGTGTCCATACAAAGGGGAAAATCCCACCATGAGAACCTTTTAAAAGTGGTTTATACAATGCAGATAAGAGATAAACAGAAATCATACAGGACTGTTTTCAATTATTTGCCATTTGCAACTTAACCTCGCCTAACTGACCAATAGCCTACACACTGTATAGCTTGTGCACAAGCATAGGGGATTTCCTGTGAGTGAAAAAAAAAATAGACTACCATAAAAAGACGACTAAAGGCTCCAGGCAAAGGACAGAAAACTGGATTTGCATTGTTCACATAAGTGAAGCAAAATCTGTGAAACAATGTGGAAATTTAATTACACTCTTAAAAAAATATCAGTCCTGCGGTTTACATCAATCCAAGTTGTGGAAGGAAGTCATGCACTGTTGGCTGAAATCACAGTCAGTGGTTCAAATCTGTTAAAGTCTGTTACCGGGGGTACAGGAAGTGGTGAAACCAGCGACACCAGCCGTTCGGCCACTTCGCCTTCAAATTAAATCATTATTGGATTCGCTTTGAATTAAAAAGAGTAGAAAAATATATATACGTTTGAAGGCGAGTGACTTGAACCAAATTAAATTTGTAAAATTTCAGTGAATTGAAACGAGGCACCTATACGCTGCATATAGGTCGCAGTTCAGACAAATAATGTAGAGGATCCCATTCATATTTTATCTTACATTTACCTAGCCGCGTTAAGTACCTGTTGTATGTATTTTGTGGATTTATCAAGGTTTTGTGGGAATGTATCACACCATACCATCACTGTGCTCATACTAAAACAATAACGTGTGCTTTAATTTGAAGGCAATTACCGGAAGTCATGTCTTCTGTTTTGGCTAGCTTGACGTCGCTGTTTGTAAGAGTGGATGGAGGTGAAATATCTTGCTAGAAATACGTCGACAGCAGACAGTTAAAGGTGTCAGTTACACTGTGTTACCATGTCAGCATGTGCGGTGTCTTTTTGACGGGGAAGAGGCAGCATTTCCATGATGGCGACCACCGCAGTACAGGCCTGTTTGAAAACTTAAGGAGAAAAGTTTGAGCGAGGAGCAGGAGTCTTTTTCCGAGACTTTCCCCGTTGACACTAACGTTATAAAAACTAACATGGCATACTCTAATTTCGTTTCGTTTTGGGCATTTGCTTTTAGTCTATACTTCGGCGTGTCCAAGTGTTACTTTTCCATACCACTCAAAATATACCCAGGGAAGTACAATGTCTCCTCTGATGTGAATTTGACTTCTCTTCGGCGAGTAGCGTTAACGTCCGATGGAAACGGCCTCTCTCTGGCCTCAGATCCGACCGGTACGGTGAACTTTCTGGACATGGTAAATAACTTACAAGGAGACTCTGGAAGAGGCTACTACATAGAAATGTCAATAGGTACTCCTGGTCAAAAGGTACTGTATCAGCTACCGTCTTTAACTCTCTAAATTGTGTTTTAATGTTTCCATTTGAGCTTAAATGTACCTAATTTCTTTCCTTTTCTTAGATTTCCATTATAGTCAATGTCTTAACATAGTGTTATGTGGTTTGGGTTTTTTTGTTTTTTGGGGTTTTTTTGGGGGGGGTGTTGTTGTTTTTGTTTTTTTTTTCTGGGTGCAGCTTTGGTGTTTTTGTTGTGTATGTGTGTGTATATGTGTGCACAGGGGTCGGTCCATCCACCATGTGATCCAGTGGTCAGAAGGTGGGCTGGGTGTGTTTGTTTTGATTCACCCCAGGGCCATGGCTGCCTATCTATACAACACTTGTCCAAACTGAAATATACTTAAATATACTCCAAAATATGAGGTTTGAATATACCCCAACAGCAGAAGAAAATGAGGAGGGTCATGGGAAGATAAGTCTGGCTAGTGCATTTTAATATGACTCTCCTTATACAAGAAAATCTGTTTGCTTTTCCTGGCCTTCCTGGGACCATGAAGGAAGGGTAGTATAGCTGTGGGGGTGCTGCAGCCTCATTACAGCCTAGGGGTCTGTAGACTAAACCCTCCCCTCACTCTTTCTCTGGCTCACATGCACTCACATGATGCTGCCTGTGAGGACCAGTGTTTCTTAGCAAGCAGCTGACTGGGATTACCAGGCTTCCAGGCAGCAATGAGCACCCCAAGAGCTGTACAAAATAACACTTGTGCTAGATCAGGCATATTCGTTGCTGTTTTTCTTTTGATTGCACGGAAATATGCCTGTGTAATTTATTAGAACTTCATTTTATAATGCTTGTTATGTAAAGTGCCTAACAAGATCATATTAATAATTGAGGAGGACTAAATCTGGGCGAGCTGGAAGAGGGATTCTCCTGTCACTCTTAAAAATGCATGAGGCTTTAAGGGTGGCAGCGATTTGCCTTTGTGTTGTAAAGTAGTCGTCTTTCAATTGGAGCTTAAAGCAAAGGTGAATTATCTCATTAGTAAGTTGACCTGTTGCCCCGGGGCCTCTCAAATTAAACATATCAGAGCTTTTAAGATTCCTGGGCGGCACATCTCAGTTCCTCAGGCTCACGGAGGCTTATCAGTGCTACCTGCCATGTCGCTGAGGATAACGTTGCAGCACTTGGCAGAGTACACTTCCCACACTTCTTTACAACCAGTCCACAGTGTTACCCCAGAAAAATATGCGTAACATCTCCCATCCTAATGGAAAAGCACACTTTAAGTTCCTCAAAGGAGAAAATTCCCCCTAATTCCTAATTAGTTATCAGCATTCAGCAGGTAGATGCATAACAACACATTATCTGTCATATTATGACTTTTTTTTTTCATGATTAATCCCCAGGAGATAGTATTAGTAGATTATTTTACAAAAATAAACTAATAGTCATCAAGTAATCCAGAAGGGCTCAGTTTCCTGTTTAAAAACAATAAGGTACTCCTCCTGATTTATTATGCTATTTAAATGCTTTATGAGTCAGTTAAGCAAATATCCTCTATACATTGCAACTGGAACTAACATTTATATACAGTATATTGGTATTTTGCATATGTGTTCCTTTATTGGCAGGAGCAGTGCAAGTGTCAGCGGTGCCTCAGCTTCACAGCAGATAATGACTTACAGTAGAAAAATTGAAGGTACAACTAATGATGGGTCAGTCAGGAAGCCATTCTAGTCAGCCAGCATGCACAAAACCAGGGCACCTATATGGATGGACAGCAGTTGTTATGATGATTTTAGTTACGTCTGTGTGTTTCCTAGTTCATCAAAATAACTTGCTTTCTGCACAGCCGGAGAAAACTCACAAGGAAGTAAATACCTTATGTTCACAAAATAACTTATTTTATTAATAGCTTATTTATGTAAAACCCATCAATGTTGCTGTTGAGGAAAATATGTTGACTGTATGTAGACTGTATACAAATGATGCACATAGCCAGTGGGACATCAACCATTAGTTTGTGGGGCTACCATTTTGAATCCTTGAGTTTAGGAGTTTGGCTGTTGCCGTCTTGGTTTTTTTTTTGTTTGTTTTGTTTGTTTTGTTTTTTGTTTTGAGCCAGAAGTGACTGTATATTACCATTTAACAACTCTGGCTCCAAAAAATGGCAGTTGCCAAAACGCTAATGCTGAAGCTCCAAAATGTGGAGTCCAAAAACAATGCATGTCATCATGGTGGCTACGTCCACGTTTTATACTGTCTATGGGCTGCACTCAATACAGATACCTACTAATTAGTGCCAACTTGTAGATAAAACAAAATGCTAGTATTTAACTCACTGAAAAATTGGAGCCAGCCTCAAGAGGCCAGTTGTGGAACGGCAGTTTTTGTCACTTTATGTTAGCTTCATTTTTAAGCCCCTGGGGTTGCTTTATTTGGATTATTTGTGTGTGTTTAAAGTTGTTTTAACAGTCGTTTTTAATACTATATGTGTTTGAACAGAATTGTAGGCTCAAATGTCTTTAATTCCTTGGTAATGCTTGGTTTATAATGCACAGTATAGATAGAGGAAACACCACCTCGTGATATTCTGGCCTTTACATCCGTGTCCTCTGTCTCTAATTATAGTGAAACCTTAACGTCAGTTATTCGTGCCAGCAGAGAGTATTTTGCTTTGGTTCAGATTGTTTAGGTGGTGGTAAAATGTCCTGTAACTCAATACTATCGAGTTATACTCTCAATATTATTCTAACTAAATGATGATGTGATTACAGGGCCGCTGTGTTCAATGAGGCACTATTCAAATCAGCCACTAATTGCAGCATCTGTTAGCATGTGGCACACACAGGCTGAGTTGGCTGGAGAGCCTCACATCTGCTAATTGGTACAAACAGGTAGCAGATGCACGTTGCCGCCATGGAGCCACTGCCAATTAGACAGTGAACGCTCAACTGCAGGCTGCCACAGCAGGGGAAGAGATTTGCCTGAGGCTCAGAAGCTCAGCTAAGGGAGGATAGTGTCACTAGTAAAAGATAGGTGGGGTGGGGATAAGGAAGTGCCCTTGCTTTTCCTTCTCACCATTCTTGTTCACCATGAGATACCAGTATTTTCCAGTCTGGCCTGTTTGGCTGATTCAGGCCTTGTGTGAGTGGCCTGCTGCCATCTGCAAGGTGGCAGAGGGGTTTTAGATGGCACAGTGACAGTGGTGGGACCAGAGCCAGCGCAATCAGGAGGAACCGATAAGCCTGGCTCAAACAGGGGTTTCCCATGGCTGACTGAACCAGTCGATAACACATGGTTGATAATTACAGAACTGTTTCATAAAGAACGAATGAAGCTGAGCATGCCGGTGGGATGTTGGGTACGAGGAAATGATTATGAAGGTTTGTGCTTATGAGCAAATAGTGCAGTGTAATGCTGAACAAGCATTTATGTGTAATTGCCTAAAGGGCTTAACGTTGTTGTGCTTTTACATTTTAAGTAAACTACTTCCTGCTGCTCTGGTCTGTCTTAAAGTAAAGGCAACCACAAAGGAGCAGCAATAGATTGATTGTTGCAGTTGCTATTTACATTTGAGGATGCCTAATGAGTGCTCGGTTTTCATAGATTGCCATCATTAAAGAGCCACTGTATAGAAGCCTTTGTTGCTGATTCATCAGGTGGTCTTGGGGCAGTAGCTTTATGACCCCTGTCATGGTGAGGAATGCTTTCCAGCGACTGTTAATATGGCCACGGCTCAGACGTGGAGGTGACAGAAGTCTGCTAGTTAATTAGTTCCTGCTCATTGACTTGATGCCTGGAAGACAACATTATCTCAAGTGCTGTTAGCTCGTCCCCACCGTTCACATGACACATACCAAATGACTGGTTAGGTCATACAGTCATGTCAGTAGCTTGAGGCTATTTGGTTTGAATCGCAGATCACACGTTAGAGAACACTTATGTCAGAGGTGCATAGTCAGTGACAAAGATCTTCACACCAGCTTGTACAACAGTGGAATTCGTAAAAGGTAGAGCTATTCCAACTTTATAGGTAATTTCCTAGTTGTGTCTATTAAAAAAATGTGTGATTAATTTTGGCTGCAACCAAGCAGTGTCTTCTGTCTCCAAAGAAAATATGGATCTTTCAGATGGGCATGAAATACCCCTTTTTATGGCCCATTTCCCTTTCATTGTTTCCAAGAGCACTCTTGTGTAATTTACCTTTTGTGTTTTCCTGCTGTGAGGAAATTTCTCGTGTCTATCATTCTCTCTTCTCCTCTAATCATATTTCCAAACGAACTTTAATGTCTTTTTAAAGCTTAAAGTCTTCTGAATGCATCCCTCTGTGCTTGGCTGTCATTCTTTTTTTAACCATGTGATTCAGGAGCTATGTAGTTTAGGGTGGGTAACAGATAACTGGAGTGGTTGTTCAAGCAAACTGCGCCTTTTGTTTTTCAGCTGAACATCCTGGTGGATACCGGCAGCAGTAACTTTGCCGTGGCTGCAGCTCCACACCCATTTATTACTCACTATTTCAACACTGCACTGTGAGTGGCTGGAACCCTGCGTAATTCAATACACAAGAAAAAAAAAATCATGAACAATACTGAGTTTTAATTTAGTTCTGCTTGCCTGCATTTTGCAATGATTAAAATATAGTTTAGTAATTACGTTTAGTTTTTTCATAGAAATAATGAGTTAGCCTAGTGTGTTTAACACTCATGGTACAGTTACATAATCTTTGTTTGTATTTTGTATTTTAACAAGCTTTGTAACTCTTCACATGTTTTGGCATTTTCTCCTGCATTTAGTTCCAGTACCTACCGGTCAACCAGTCAAACTGTGGCTGTAAGGTACACCCAGGGCAACTGGGAAGGTGAGCTGGGAATCGACCGCGTCTCTGTCCCCAAAGGCCCAAACGGGACCGTCACCATCAACATCTCTGCCATCCTGTCTTCTGATGGCTTCTTCCTCCCCGGGATCAACTGGCAGGGTATCCTGGGACTGGCCTATCCTACGCTGGCACGGGTGAGGGAGCTACTCATTTACAACTTTGCTTAAAGTTATTAGAAAAGGTAATAATTCCTCTTTCATTGATTTCTACCAGTAGCCCAGTGTGACATGAACTATCAAAAAGTAGTTTTACACTCTTTAAAAAAAAACAAAAAGCAAACAAACTCACAAAGAAGACACTCAAAGGACAAACAGTTTTGCATTTTCACACACAGTGAAAAATATCAGCACATGTCCCCTTTTTTTGGGCTGTCCTGCATGTAACCTTTATTTATTTAGTTTGAATTTTATGTTATTATGAATTATGCTAAATCAAAAGGCCATTTTTTTTTTTATCCTTACAATCATGTTTCTAGTCCAGATTTTTTTTTCGTTTTACTTAGGAAGCTGATGTTGAGTATCCTACTGGAATATTGTAAGATCCAAAATTAATTAGATAGGTAATATGTAGCAAAATCTTCAATTTTTTTTAAAGCATTTGAACTTGTATTAAATAATTTGGTTTTAGTATTTAGATTTATTTATTTGTTTTGGTCATGGGTTTGTACATTGATCAGACTGAAAGACTAAAATCTGTCCATCCTCTTTTACTTATCCAGGGCTAACACAGAGAGACAGACAACCATTCATGCTCATATTCACACTTACAGCCAATTTAGAATCACCAGTTAACCTAACATGCATGTCTTTGGGCTGAGGGAGGAAGCCGGAGTACTGGCCGGTGGATCTGAACTCAGGCCCTTCATGCTTTGAGGCAACAGCACTAACCACTGCACCACTGTGCCACCCACTAAAATAACTGATTACTAAAATAAAATAAATGAAAATAAAATGATTATATGGAGTGAAGCCTGCAAGCTGGCTCAGACAGGCTCATCATTCTCAGTTACATGCCTCCCACTCCTCACGTCATCTACCAAACACCCTCCTAATTTGGCACTCTATTTAAGCTGCAAAATCTCTCCCTTTGACATGGCAGTGCTGCTGCCCTGCATGGCTGTCTGCTGTTTCAACCACCCCAGCATCTACCTGTAGGCTCCAGGGGATAATTACTCCTCACTCCCTAATTTCTGTGTGTATTATATTTGCAGGGAGTGATGAGTTTGGAGCCCAGACACCAAACTCTTAACTATATTCTCCTGCTGTAATAAGTAAATAATTTCAAAAGTGACTGAAGTACTGTTTTTCATGTATATAGAGTTATATACTAGTATAAGAATGAGACTAGAAGAAGGAAGCAATACCTGAGAAAATGTGGACATGCAGGTTTTATCGAATGAATGTAGCAGTAGTGCATAACTTGTTGCTGGCCCACATCTCTGTTACAGCGCTGAATAACTTTACAATCTCATCTGAATGTGGTCATAGATGTTTCACATGACTACAGAAAAGTTTCTTGTTCATGATTTAATTTTAGCAGGGTGTTGTTTTTTATTTTATTTTTTTTTTATATATTACCTATTGTTGTTACTGTACTTTTTCATGCTTTAGTTTATAGCCTTACTTCTTCTTCCCTTACACCATAGATTTGAGTTAATCGGTTTCCTTTTTCAGGGAACACAGAGGAGCACTTTTGTACAGTGTGTGTGAAGTGTGACAGAAGAACTAAATCAAGGTGCTTCACCCAGTGGCACCATTTTCTTTAATGTGTTAATTTCTTGTTAATGGGACATGAATGACGTCACTGCAAACCAACACAATACCTTCCTTCATTTTGCGCTGACTGCAGCAACTCAATCACTGACACCAAATGTCAGTGATTGAGGAGCCGATATGCTTATACTGACCACTTTGTGTTGTGGCTGTCTCCTGTGTGTGTTCAGGTTGAACTTTCCTGAGAGCTGTTTGTCATGCATGACATGGTGACACAGAGGAAAACAGGAGGGAACATAATTTGATCAAGGAGCAGACCATTGTCTCATACCTGTGCTCACAGTCCAAACTGATCATATACTGCTATCACATAAAAATATATTTTAGCATTTTCATTTCATACAGCTATTGTTTTATATGATTTATATGTTTTCTTTTTTTTTATATTGTGTTGAAGAAGAAATACATGTATAAAGAACCTACCCATTCTGGGTACTTACACAAACCAAAAGCATAAAATGCAAATGTAAAAGCCCAAAGTTTAAATTGATTAACGTGAGTTAACAGCATCTCATGTCTCTCCACCAGCCCGACTCGTCTGTAGAGCCCTTCTTCAACTCTGTGGTGCGACAGCTGGGAATTCCTGACATCTTTTCCCTCCAGATGTGTGGTGCTAGACTGTCAGCCAGCAGCACAGCAGACTCTGCGGGTGGTAGTCTTGTGAGTAGGAGTTTGATTAAATGAAAACATTGGTTTTAAATATTCCCTAAACACTCTTCATATTTTGTATGATCTCCATCTCAAATTCAGTATTTTTATAATAGTTTGTGTTTGTAGGGTTTTTTTTTTTTTTTAACTCAGACTAAAAAATCCTTTACGGGTGCATCAGACAGAGCAGCCCGGTGCCTTTTATAAACATAATAGCTGATGTCCTTCGTGTCAGTGTGTTTCCACATTGGAAGGCCTTTCTAGCTTGAGTGGAGCTAATTAAGCTAAGATAGCATCCTGCTGAGAGCAAGTCTGTCGCTGTAATACTTACGACCTTGGTGCCTCGCTCACTGCATCTCCATCATGTGACCCACTGATGCAGACAGATGGATAAGATGGCAGGGTGCTTGTGTGTGTATGTGTGTTTATTGACTGTGGTCTGTTAGAGTGTGGGCACAGGGATAAACATTTGCTAGAGTGTATTCTTGTTGGATATTCTATGAGGCCCACTTGACCTGGTGATGACTGTGTGTTTTTATTTCTTTGCGTTGGCGACAGCTGCTGCTCAAATGTCCACTAAACATATTTTAGGCCATAAATCAAGAATTCATATGCTAATAATGACAGATTTTCACATAAGTAAGATAAAATGATGAAGTGATGGCATTATGTATCAATAAGGTTAAAGATCAACTTCACAGGGATATCACAGTGTTCTGCAAAAACATTTCTGGCCATTATTCATCATCATACCTTGGGAGAGAAGGGGAGATTGTGAGCATATTTTACGTAAAGCCTGACCGATTTATCAGCAGGCCGATTTTAGCTATTTGCAGATCTGTCAGTATCAGCCGATAAATGGAAATTTAAAAAGTAAAGCAGAGATGGGAGAAACACCCTTCAACCATGTTATGAGTGTTGACATTGTATAGGTTGTCCACCAGAGGGCACTATGCAACTTCTCGGTTGGCAACATGTGTTTGGAACACCACAAACACAACAAGTTGGCCAGTGCAAAAAATGAATAAATAAATAACTACAAATAACAAATGTTAGGGTAATCTATTCATCTTTTGTGTGTCTGAAGGAAAAAAATATCGTCTGATATATGGGAATATCAGATTTTTAAAACACCAAATATCGGTATCAATATCGCTCTTAAAAATCCTATATCGGTCAGGCTCTAATTTTAAGTTTGGTTAGATACTGAAGTGATGACACTAAACTGATATGGATGTAAACTGCAACTTTACTGGTTCATGGAGGCATATAAATGCAAGTAATTCATGGTTTTGTTCTTTTCTCAGATAATGGGTGGTGCTGAACCGACACTGTATCGAGGGTCAGTGTGGTACACCCCTATAATAGAGGAGTGGTACTACCAGGTGGAGGTTTTGAAGCTGGAGGTGGGAGACCAAAATCTGAATCTGGACTGCAGAGAGGTAAGACTTCAGTCTGTTTAGCTTCTCTGATCATCTGAACCTAAGTGCACACTACACTATGCAAAGACGGTCCTTTTAGACCAGTAAACTGTAGCTTTAACTTCGAAGTAGACTCACAACACTTGTACAAAAGAAACAGTTATTGATTAACTGGCTGTGTCAAGGTTAAAACACCAAAATGTAACAGAAGCTGAGTAGTAATCCGTAATACGTAATCCGGTTTGTCTGCTTGTAAAAGAACTTCCTCATTTTATATTCTTTTGTTTGCTCAAGGTCTTCCATAGGAGCCTGTTGAACTGAGAACAAACCCTACCACACTTCACTCTTTCTCTCTTTCTTTCAGTATAACATGGATAAAGCTATAGTTGACAGTGGGACGACACTACTGCGACTTCCTGTCAACGTCTTCAATGCGGTGGTAGAAGCCATCACACGCAGCTCTCTGGTATGCTGCCTCCGCTCCACAGACAGTGATGAAACATGTTGTCAGAGCAAAGATATGCAGGGGAGAATAGCACACTCTCACTGTTCAAGGACGTAGTAGCTTTAAGTGGAAGGATCAGGGTTTGTTTTTTTTGGGGGGGTTTTTTTTCTGCTGTAGAAATATATGTGTGTGTGCTCCTTTGTTTATTTACCATTCAGCTTCATACATTTCTCACCTTTTGGAACTGCACACAAACAGTTTTCAAGGTTAATTTGAACTTGGAGGCAACATTTTCAATTAGAGCTCCCACATCCTTTTAGATGAATACAAAGTAGGAAAAGGAAAGGAGAACATCAAACCTTGTTTTGGTGCTTTGCTGACCTTCGGTTTCTGTCTTTATGCTTTTTATCCTTTGCACTCTCTTTTCCTCTGTCTGTGTCAATTTTGCTATTACTGTCTTATTTTC
>VUQI01062408.1:7962-25145 GCA_015106735.1 Paratilapia polleni
ATTAAAAAAGTTCTTTTATCCCAGTCCTCCATCATCATTATGCCCACACTTGTGTTCTTTTTTCTTTACTCATCCCTCCTCATTAGTGTCAGGAGACCTTCTGCTTTAAAGCCAGAGGGCAGATATGTGGCTCGTAATGAGAGTTAGCATGTAGATTAATCGCATGCCCACATACAGTTCATGGGATAAAGAGATACTGACACATACACAAGCCGAGATACACGATGTTCTAGGTGTCGAATGCACACGATCATGAAATATTAAGCAGCGTAGGGGGTTTGAAAGCTTCAAAAAAAGAACGTATGTATGAAAGTAAAAGACAACTGAAGACAAAAGAAAAGGAGAAACGCTGCATATCTGTGGACAGTAATCTGTATACATTTGTGGTGACATGGACTCTACTTCACCTGATGCTGTATGTAGGCATGTACTCTCTCCAGCATCCCCTCGCAGGTGTACTCATAAGGCAGATATGGCTCAACCTGAAAAACACATGAATACACACAGTCATCACCACATTATTATTGTCACATTTTAACCACATTAAAGTGTACCTTTTTTCCTTCCGCATCATTGTTCTCAGTAATTGCAATGAATTGTCTCTTCTCCTTGGTAATTTGAGCAGATGAATGTTTCTATTGTCAGGTTTCTGCGAGTCCTAATCACAGTATGTCACTGCTTGGAAAATCATTAGGCTTTATTTGCATACCAATAGATCATCTCCTGCTTTGATGTGCTGGTTTTATAACTAAAGCACACTTTTGATTGCTCTAATTAGAGATGAGCTGAAAACACCATATATCTTTTGTGTCTCTGCTAATACCAACATGTTCAATACGTGCTAACAGGCTGTCTGACAAAAACTAGATGAATATAAAATAGCTGCAACTGCAATGCTGGGATTAATAAAAAATGAATTTAGCAGATTTAATAAACTGCTAGACTGCTGATAGCCAACATCAGCCACACTGTACAAAGACACAAGTTCAGGCTTTATATGAACTTAAATGAACCTGTTACAAAATGCAGCAAATGAAAACGCTTTTCTGCATTTGTCACAGCAAAGACCAAGCGAGATCGCTTGGGGAGATCGAAGTGGCTTGTCTTTATGACCTAATGCAAAGACCTGCCTTTGTAAATGATACATGACTCACTAAATTGCATTTCCAATGTGAAATCAAAGCAGTCTAATGTTCAACCATCTGTGAAATCAGACTTGGCCCGTTTCAAGTGAAAACCACTGAGAAGCAAGCATGCAGGGACGATGCAATTTAAAACGCTACAGACTGCAAATCTGATCAAAGCCCTATCTTAATCTACTTTATAAGCAGGAGCAAACATTTGAACAAGAGGGACAGGCACACAAGCTTCCTGCAAAAACAATCAATGGACTAGTCCTTTTTCTATCAGTTTTCTCATTTCACTTTGCTTAACCAGGCTGGGTGACTTAGGCTGCTTATTTACATGTGTAGCCCTGAGTGGAGCTTTTGAAAAGCTGTTCACAACAGTGGCAGCAAGCAGAGATAATAGTTTCAGGTTAAGGGTGTGTGAAGGCACTTAGCAATAGAATGATCTCCATGATTTCAATGGTCTGTCCTAGCTGATGATTTTAAAATGAGAACATTTCACTGATAGCTTTCAGTCTCATAAAAAGCGAAAGCAGAGCTTTGTTCTGCAAACTGTCAGTTTAATCAAGGCAAAGTTATACAGAGCCCTCTCAATCATGGACTGCCTCTCTCTTCCACCTCACAGACTTCAACTTTTTTCTGCTCTATTTTTGATCACATGTTGGTATTTTCAGTACATTTTAGCAGTTTGATAATGTTTTTCTCTATCTTCCTGACTTAAGTCCTTTCTCCTCTTTTTATCCTTGGCTGTTGTCGCCTTCATTCAAATATGAAATACACTAAAAATTACATTTGCATGGTTGCTAGCTGAGAAGCTCTCTGTGTTTTTCTTGGATGTTGTTGGTGGTTACACAAATCACCCTAACTCCAAAGTCTTTCAAAAGGTGTGTTTTACAAAACCAGTCCAGAATGTTCAACAATTACTGCTTTGTGGTTGTATGTCTCCATCAACCAGTAAAGTTGCAGTAGATGGGCACCAAAGATTCATCAGTTTCATCAGTTCAGTTTTTGGCTAGATCTGAAATATTGTAACAATCAAACTACTTCTGTTCCTGAGTTATGGCAATGAATAATGACCAGGGATCATTTCATTATTAATCCTAATAAACATAACTGGCATCTTAGTTCTTGGGTTATGGCCAAAAATATGTTTATTAAGGTCAGAGGCTCGTGACTTTTGACCACCCAATTAAAACTACTTCATGTGAAAGTTTGTGCCAAATTTAAAGAAATTTCTTAAAGGCATTCAAGCAATATCAGATTTGGGAGAATGGGACGTATGGATGGACAGACAATCCAAAAACAGACAAGGGGACACATCAGAAAGGTATACAGAAAGAAGACTGAAGGAGGACACAGGAAATAAAACACCAAGAAAGAAAAAGAAAGAAAAAGGATTTATTCGAACATGAGGACTTATCAGCCAGAGATTGCTTTGTCCTGCATGACTGAGCATGAGCTTCTGCCACACACACAGTGTGTGTATGCCCGTGTGTGCCTTGAATTTAATGGCTGTAATGTGCAGGTAAGGCTGTGTGTACTGATATGTCTGATCTGTGCAATTTCAGTGTCTCAGTTGTGTTTATGTGTTTATGTACGTGCTTGGAGTAGTGCATGGGCATAATGTATGTGTGTGTTTGTTGGGGCATTGTGCCTCCAGTGAAGGGTGAAGTGGTCCATCAGCTCTTTCTCCATGGTTTGTCAGTGCAGATGGTGAAGGCACACTAAGCCAGTGTTGCTGAACTGTAGCTTGTCTGACAACGCAGACAAAAAGATGAGAACAGCCTCTCTTTCTCTCTCTCTCACACACACACACACTACATATATCAACTTTTGTCTAATCTCCCTACATACTATCTCTAATCTGCTAAGGGCAGACTATTTCAGAATGTTTAAAGGATCATGCAGAGAGCTGTCTTCATGTTGCACAGGATCTCTTGGTTCCCTATAGACTGATGCCTTGTTGGAGTGTTACCGTGACTCATATTCACAATGTAAAATATGTTACATGACTTGTGGGATGACTTGTGTTGACAATATAAAAGCATTATTCTCCAGCTCTAAATGTATCACATAAGAATATAACTTAAAAACTACATACTGGATGCTGTATGGACATCCAAGATACCATTTATGTATATGAGAAGCCATTTTTTTGATGTGATGCCATAGTGGCTGAGACAATGCTTTCTCAAGAAGTTTAAAGCTGTGTGCACAATACTGATTCACAGCTTCATCTCTTCAAGTGCCAAGTTCATGGACTTGGTGTTATTTTTATTTTATAAAGCTACAGACGGATGGGTAAAGCTACCGTTTTTAACTTTGGTAAACATTATTTAGTTTGAGATATAAAAAGTTTATGCTGTGGTTATTTTAAAGTACAAAATATGCCTGCCTGGCACACTGGATTTCTATGTCATTGAGCTTTCGTGACTGTGCAGATACACAGTCAATGTAGAGCCCAAAAGTTTCTTTCTTTCTACACTGTACCCCATTTGCATGCTTTCTAAAAAGATTCAGTCCATCTGGCTGAGTCTTTAATTAACCTCTCTCCCTCTCTCTTGGAAGTTGCTAGCATCCTTAATCTATATCAGCCCACATTTTCTGAATGGAAAAGTTCAGCACTCTGCAATATCAGTCTGCTACTTACAGACCGGCAAACTCCCTCTGGAGGACTTGGCTGTAGTGAAGTTATTGTGCTGTTTCATCAAAGTTTAAAAAACAGTTATTAGGCTCACAGCAGCAACAGCAGGTCCAGTACTTACACACACACACATTTTATCACAGCTTCCTGATGGCAAGGTTAAACAAAAGAAGATATACCAATAATACAAACAATGCCACCTGCAACTCTAACCTCACTGTGTAAAAAAAAAAAAAAAAAAAAAAATCAACAATAAAAAAAAAAAAAAAAAAAAAAAAAAAAAAAGAATTTATGTTCCTGAAAATGCATCTTGTTTTATTAGAAGCCAGTAGTGTTCCCATGCACTGATAGTTACACTGATGAAAATCATATCATAACAACAGTGAGAGCATGTAGTACAGCATATGTTATCATGCAGGGGTAGCAATATCACCCCATAACTTCAGGACCGTGCTTCACTAACAGGCAAGCTAGTTTTTTGCATAGTATTACACTATAACCTTTATGTAAATAATTTAAAATGCTACCTGAATTATTCATCAAACATAGCTATAAAGCCAAGAAAGCACTCAATCTGGTGGTATTCCATTTTTTTTTATGTTCTTTACTGTAGTAACTATATGTATTTATTGAAAATACATCACTGCATTGCTTTGTAGATGCCTGGCTAAATCCATAATGTGAACATATACAGTCACTGGTGTTGCCACTATGTCTACAAGTTGTGGTTGCACAGTAGTGTGCAGCTGTTTATGGTGTGCAAATATGCTTTTAAAGCTGTAGTCATCTGTAGTGAGGCATGTTTATGTGACAAAGAGAACCTCTTCGGGTTTCTACATATCTGTCTTGTGGTGAAAAGCAGCTAAGACTGATCTGTAGATGCTCACAGAGCAGCATGTAGGCCTTATCCTGGAGATAGAGAGAGATTTTAAATGTATACTGTTGCAGTTAAGAGACCACACAAGATATTATAGATGTGCCCCCTATTCAAATCTCCAAACCTCCAGCTGCCAACTTTGTAATATCCACCCTAAAGTCCTTCTCTTCTGTCCACGCAATGAGGCATGAGGCTGAGGATAGACCTGCACTGGATACCATGAAGGTTTTGGGACCCCAGTGCTTGTACCTAAGACCAAAGGCACCCATCAACCCTTTGTCAGCCTGTCACCATCTCTTTTCTGTGTGACTTACGTCCCCTTGGGCATCTTTGGGCCTCCATTACCTCTGAGTGTATTGTGAGAATGTCAGGACCTTCCTGTGTGTAGAGTGTGTGGCTCAGATTGATGGGCAGAGGTCTAAGAGTGACCT
This sequence comes from Paratilapia polleni, assembly GCA_015106735.1. NCBI lineage: Eukaryota > Metazoa > Chordata > Actinopteri > Cichliformes > Cichlidae > Paratilapia > Paratilapia polleni. Next base: position 13,042 of record VUQI01062408.1, read on the forward strand.
GGCTCACTTTCACTTTTAGCACAGACAGATTTACATGATACAGGCATGGGAGTCGAGTACAAAGTCCCTCAAGGGGAAAATTTAGATGACTGATTTACAAGCATAATGTTATTAAAAATTCTTTAAATGAGGACAGTGAGTTTAAATATAAATTCACACAAAAGAGTGTCATTAAAAATGTTTTAAGATGACAATCTGAAGACTGACAATTTTTTTTTTCAAACTTTTATGTCACATCAGTGCTGTTGAACAATCTAAAGGTTAAAGTTAGTTTCACTTACACATTGGGCAGCTGTGCAGTGTTACACTGCTCTGAGCTGTGTCAAACTATAATGCTGGTGGGAGAAAATGTGCCACATTTGTGGTCTGTTGATACTTTTTATTGTAAACAGTCAACAAATACTCATTACTTGCACAAAAAGTGAGTTTTGGTATTCTGCCTGGGAAAACTATGCAAACCTACATTCTACAGATATGGCTTTCTTTCCAGTTCCACATTACAGCACTTGAACACATCCAGTTGTCAGTTCACTGGGTTGAGGAGAGTAGTGTTTTTTTTTCCCTCCAGAGAAGCTGTACAGGGCCCTGAGCTGAGCGCGAAGGCTTTGTAATCACTGTCCTGTCTCAGCCTCTGCATTTCTCTGTCTGTGTTTTTTCTTAGTATTGGAGCTGACAGCCTCTCAGTGGAAGATGGGCTTTGAACCTGAGGGCTTCTCTCTCTACCAGAGGCTAATCGCTACTTCAGAACAGGGGACTGCCCCTAAACAAACATTTACTGCTGTAAAAAGAGGGTCGGCCCCTAACGATGTGGGTCAGCAGGGTTTTTTTTTTTTTTACTGCACGGCCTTTACGGAGACGGATGCCAGAGATGGACAAATAGCAGGACATTAGCTGTCAGCAGCACCAGAAGGGGTCAGATCTAGCCACACTTTAATAGCTGATTGTTGGTGGAAAGGAAGAGTCTCATAAAAGAGGAGACTCTTATCTTCTGCGGACCCTGTGTGCTTGTGTCACAGCCAAGACTGACCACAATGAATCACAACCGGACTGATTCAGGCCAGGGATGGACTGCACTCCATCTGATAATTGCAGTGCATACTCCCATCTACAATGGCCTTGCGGAAGGAATTATAAAACTACACTGCCATGGGTGTCTGGCTGTCTTTACAGCATAACCCACAGGCGTCATTTGTCAACACAGCAAATACATCAGTTTAGGACGGTGTCATGTAATGCTATGATATTTTGGACAGCATAATCAGTTCATCCAACAAGGTTTTATTTGGTGACAGCGCTGAGGGTCTTTCTCAGCCTGAGGACGTACACTCCCCACCTCCACATGCTTGCACCTTTAACGACTTCTTAAATGTCACTGAATGTCAGGCGGAGGGATAAAAGCAGAGGACCTCCTCCTGCTTGCCAGTGATCCTCGGTAGTTTTTACTATGCTACAGTGCTGCCGGGCAGGACATATGCACTCAGGTGTGGCCCAGATTTCACCGGACTGACTGGTGACATGATTTAATGCACTCGCTACTAAGGAGCCAAGTGAGAAGAACTCCTTGTGAGTGGAGGAACACTGATTGAGCACAGCATGCGCTAAAAAATGTATCCTTTGTGCATGATACTTAGGAGAAAATCATCCATCACATGTGGTTTCATACAGTATAACACTTCAGAATATAAAGCATTCTCTGTATTGGCCCAACCAGAACCTTCACAAAAACCACACTATTTATTTTCCTTTGTTTCAGAAAGATTTAAAATCAGTGTAAGTTGACTGTGTATTCCCTGGGGAACGGACTACTGCTGTGATGAAATAAGCATCAACTCTGCTCAATTTTCCATTGAGCTAACCAGGCAGCTCATCTCCATTAGTGTTAGTCTAACCAGCTCCGCTCTGGATCTCTTTAGCTGTGATCTCGCCAGAAGCCAGCTGGGTGTTATGTGTGTGTGGGTTTGTGTGCGAGCTTGTGTGATTTTGTGAGAGCTCAGTACTCTGAGCCCTACAGCTGTGAGAGATCTGAGTGTAAGGCCATGACGGGGCTCAGTTAAGCTCAACAGCGTGAGCCTGTATCAATTACGCTGCAACAGCGATACGGACACAGTGTGCGGTCTTCAAAGACAAAGACTTATGACCGCCCAGCGTCTCAGTTCCTCTGGCCACAGAGTCAGCTGGATAACCTTCAGACAACACACACTCACTAGGGGGGAGAAAGACACAGAGAGGCGATTTTAACGATACGTGCTAAAAGCATTACAGCTCACACACAGTTCTTTTCATAGAGATGTAAATCTACTCAAATAAGAGTTTGAACATTAATATAGTGTATGTATTGTATTCTAAATTGATTGTGCTAAAGCACAGAACCTGAAGAAATTGTCCAACTTTACAAATCTTTATGGTCTAGACTGTACAGCCTGTTCCAGTAATGCACGCTGTAATAACGCTACACATCTTTGAGTACCTAATTTAGTAACTTTTGCAATCAAGGAGTTTGAAGTGAAATAATATAAGGGTTCCCTTGAAGGACAATGTTACCTGCCTCACCTCTGTAGAAAATATGTGTGGTTGAGCACTCCTTTGAACATCATATGGATCTAGGTATGGGGCTGGAGACTAGCGGTATAGACATATAGATGAGCTATAATCCATGTAGGTGTATCTCTACCTAAAACCTTCTTTCCAATACCTTTGTACCTCTATATTCAATACTGCTCAAAAGGGAAGCTGCTTCCTTTGAGGATATCACCAAGTTTGAGACATTCCAAAGGCAAAACTGTCATGCATAATATGTGTGGTATTTTCCTATACTCCCGGTTAAAGAAATGACTGCTGTATCAACCAGTCAGGTGTGGACTGTAGGGAATGTGAAGGTGTGCGAGTGTGTGTGTGTGAAGAGTGGTAATGAATGAAGGTAAATGGCAGGGTATGAAGCACTTCCTATCGTAATTTCACACTTGTCAGCTCTTGTGAGGAAACTTCACCTTTACACAAGGATAGCAGAACAGGCCAGACTATAGAAAACAGAGAGAATATGTCTTCATGTTGTGAGATAAATTCTCTATGCAAAGAATTTCCCTTGCAAATATGTCCTGTTCTTAAATCCACTAAAATAGTGGCATTTAGACAACATTTCAGTTGTCAATCAAAGGGTATTTTAACAAATATACAATATGCATTTCAAAAATCAAGAAAAAAGACTGTAGTACGATATACATTGCTTTATAGAAACAGGTGACACAGAGTTAAGTTATTGTATATGTGCGTGCACACACACACGCACACACACGTACATTAAGTTGGGCGGAATCTCATTAAACTGAGCGGTGGGTAAGTTAAGTACAAACACATGATATTCATTAAAGTTACTTCTTAAACCACATTAATAAAATTTATCATGGCCTGATGGGAACTACTTTTCATTATTAATCGTTGTGCAAGTACAAGTCAAATCCTCACATGAAAGGACCCTATCATGCTCACCTACCAGAACTATATATCGGATATTCTCCAGCTTAATGGTACGGTTTATTTATGGTTTGTTTTTTTTTTTTCTGCAATCAGGCTCCAGTTTGCAACAAGAACAGGAACGGACACTTGTTGAGCCTAATTCCTTCAGTTAAAAAAGGTTTATACATTGTTTTATGCATTGTTTAACATACACAACACAAACATTTGTCCTCAGCATAAATTTTAGCTGCAATCTGTTCAAACATTTATTTTCACCCACACTGTATTTACTCATAATGTCTTAAATTAGAGTTGCTTTTTGAAGATGGACATTATACAACCGAATATCTCTCTGCTGCTGCAACACTATGCATATTCATACTCCATGCTTTTCAAGCTTTCGTACATGTATCAGCAGGAAAATCATGATCTCTTTCATAATATTGACTTCAAACAAATCTTAAACGCTTAATAAAAACTAAAAAAAGATGTTCAGACATTAATGATAATGATTAAATATGGACAGAGTTAGAAAAAAAAAATCAATTGAATCATTTGCACATGTCAACTTCTATCTATTTAATATGTGATGTAAGTTAGAGAGTGTGAAAGGGCCACTTCGAGTGTTTTTGTGTGTCAGCGCGAGAGAAACAGAGCACAGAAAAGGAAGGGGTGAGTAGAGGGAGGATATGAGAGCCTTCTCAAGGGACCTTAAACAAACTGACTAAAGTGGTCCTGTTTTCTGATCAGGCACAGAGAGGAGAACACTTAGCACTGCTGGAGACACTCTAAACAGCCACTGAGGAATTAGCCTGTTACTGGGGAACTTCACAGCTCCAGTACCGGGCTGTGTCCCCGACTAAGTAATACAGAAAATAGAACAGGCAATAAACAGCAATAAACAAGTGCAAACATGCACACAGCTATGTATACTCCACCCACACTCACTCACACAGGTGCAGCAGGACATACTCTATGTATACCAATAAGCACAGGACTCTGGGTAGTTGTCTCAAACCAGGACAGATAAACATATAAACACAGAAAACCCAGGATACCATATGCACAACGGCTTCTCTGAGGAAAAGTTGTAGATAATGAATGGGCCCCTCACACGTTTCATAAAAGTGTCGCATGTGACTTAAAGAAAAATATGTTTTCACTGAGGAAAAGCAATGACCTTATTCCTTCTCCGTGTTCACATACAGTTTGCCTACATCGCCAGGTTTGGGCAAACAAAGATGAGCTTAAATTTAGGCCCCATGATGTCAACACAAATACAGGATAGAAAGTTCATCTTTAATTAGGTGTCCCCCCTTTTCTAAAGTTCATTTCAATTAGTCCCACCTCGGCCCCACTTTCAGGTCTCAGTGATTTGTCAATGCCTCAACTTCTATGTAGTGCAGTGTGGTCACAATGCAGCATACAAACGGGTGCGTGTATGTTTTTGCATGCGTGTTACTGTTTATTCTGTGTGTGTGTGTGATCTCAACAAAAAAGGGACTCCTGTGCCCTTGACATTTCTTTCTTGTTGTTATGATGAATTGCAGGGGTTATTTACTAGTTCATAGGAGAGAATCACAGATCCCTGCTTTGTTACCAAACACTTGCAAAGAATGCCGAGACATAAATAAAAATAACTGCTCTGGAACTTTCACTGTCATTTCTAATCATAAAAGTAGATTTTTTTTATGATCAACTGGAATGCTAGTGAGAAATGCTAGGGGTACTCCTAATAACCTCAAATTATTTTGCAATGTAATACAACATATGGAGAGTAATTTATAATCAGTTTATAATTTAAGGAATAAATATTTCTAGAGCTTTTATTGGTTTTGTTAATATAATGCAGATGACTTGAAAGCATATAAGGAGTCATGACTTTTTTTTATAAATGTTTTTACTTTGCATATTGTCTACTGTCACATGACAGAAACATTTTAATTTCCTTCTGATGGACAATTAAGGTTTTCCAGTTGTAACAGTTTTTAGTTGTTGGAAATTGTTAGAATTTTTGTTAGTGCTATAAGCATTTTTAATCAAACTGTGATAAATGTCAGTGGGTTTTGTTCAAATATACACAAGCAAGCATCAAGAAATATAAAACATATTCTGATCATTTACTGTATGTCAGTGTCTTATGTAGGGGCTATGGTACATGGCCTATATGTCCTATGTAGGATCCCGAAGGTGTACTATGTCTGCTCTGTCCATTTTGTGACACCCTCACATAAGCCGATCAATCAGCTGTAATGAAATCCATCAGGTCACCTTTGAAATTTATCATTTTTTGTGTGCGTAAAATGAAACGCCCCTTGATGGTATAGATGCTAAATTTAGACTACCTATGCTATATGCAAACATATGTCTCCCCCTCCTCCCCTCACAAAAAAGGGGGAAAAAATGCCTAGGAATTATGCTGAGATACCAAGACCATATGCTCATGAACTCGTGGTAGGTAATACCAAAGTCTCAGATGAGACATTTGACTTTGTTTTTGTGTGTGTGTGTGTGTTTTTCTTTTTGCAGCAACGAATCTATGTACACATAAAATTATGCACATTTCTTTAAGAGTAAATTTACAGTACATGAAAGTTTAAAATATAAACATAATGTGTAATGGTGCTTTGTTGCTCATCAGCAAAGGAAAAATTGAGCAATCACCTGAGTATTTGACTCGCTTCCACCCTGTGGTGTGCCTTTCCCTCTGTTTCTGTCGCTTGCTAAGGTTTGAGGTGCTTAGCGTCTCTTGTTTGCACACAATCCGTCTGTGATTATTGCCCGCTTCAGGCTTCATGCACAGTGATGCGTCTTTTCACAAAGCAGCTTAATTTGCATAGATTTTGCCAAGAACCTCTCAAGTCTTTAGGAGTGTGCTTAAATGAGCAATCATAATGACAGATCTTCTAGTTTGGTAAAGGCAGGCGATATCAGTATCAGCTGAATTGCACGCAGTAAATTGGCTCTTCAAGTCAGAGAAGGCACAAGAGAACTTATAAACAAATTGGTTCTGATGTGGTGGGAGGATTTCCAACACTTTAGTGGATTTTCCACAAGTTTTCTTGAATAGTGAGACCAAACCTGCCTAAGTGCACTCTAGGTCCAACTATGCGGTTCACTTTCTGCAGATGGCACACAAAAAAGTCCTTATTCGAGCATTTGCAAAGAAATAAGCTTCTCTTATGTGTTTGTTGATTTGTTTATTTATTTATTTATTTTGTTGTTGTCATTTTTTTTTTCTGCTGAACACAGCTGCTTGGGCTCCACCATGCAGAAAGGCCCAATATGGCTCTGTCTGTAAATCGGAGTCCGGGGGCCACAAGACAGAAAAGAGGGGCGAACCACCCGACGAAATTTAGCACACGATGGCTCCCAGCGGGCATCATTTGGGGACCAGAGAGATTTTTTTTCCTCATTCTCTCTTTCCTTTTTCCTGCATGGTGAGCAGGTTGGAAAGCTCAACCCTAACACTGCTGCTGACACAACCACTCAGGGACAGCTGTAACAGCTCTCTTAGCATGGCACCTGTTATTGAGCCATCAGAGAGAGAGAGAGAGAATGAGAAAGAAAGTATTTGGGGAGGGGGGGCAAGGAAAGGAGGAGGAGGTAAGTGTGAAAGCAGGAAAGAGTGAAACTCAATTGTAATTTCAGGGCTGTCACAGTTCTGAGAGCCAGTAATTCTGCTGCCGTATCGGTGAGTGGACGTACTAGACTGTCTCTTCGTGCTGAGACTGATCTCTTCTTCACAGTGCAGCCTACCTAAATTTTCATTCATCTCAAATCAAGTAAACAAACTGATTATAATTAGATTCACAACAGGCTACTTTGTAAACAGAGAGCAGAGTGTCTTCATAGCGGTCACACTCCTGCTCCTTCTGTTTCATTGTTGTGTTTCTCTGGCTTAACACATTTTCTTCCCACTGTCTCTTTTCCATTTTAATGCATCTAAAATTACTTGGACAATCCAGTGTGCCTTTTATGCAACTCCTTTTCATTTGTCTTCATCCCCTGAATACAATTGGCTTTTGGAGTGAAGTGATTCATAATGCTTTCATCAATGATTCTAAGACTCCCTATGTCTCAAGTCTTACCAAGATAAATGAGCTAGCGTACAGTCAAAGAGGAGGCAATAATAGCAGTGTTTTTCATTCATAATCTATTTTCTTGAAATGATAACATGATAGAGGACAGAGATATTTCAAGAATTTCTATAAGAGGTTAACATAACTGTTAGTAGAGCGAAATTCTACAAATATGAGGGAACAAAACAAAGAAAAACAACATTTGTGTTTTTCTAGTGAAGCTAATCATAAGAGGTGAACAGCAAGTTGTTGTCCATTCAAGCAAAGCAGTTGCATTCCTCTGCAGAGCAATCAAAATGGATTAAACCAACCACGCTCCAGCTGCCTCCACGCAAATCAGATATGCCTGTGATGATGATAATCAATCCATAATAAAATAACACAACATAAATCTGATAGTGTTGTTCCAACAATTTTAATAACATAGATTTAAATATTGCCATGTGCACTGGAGTGATTTATTGATGAAAAAGTGCTATCAAGCTTATATACACCCCGTTTCTGGTTGCCCGCCAATAATGCCATTAACTGCATTGTTCAAACTCATTATGTGATGAGAAACACAATAATAATCGCAGGACTACAAACGCACAATTTCTCCCATTGAGCTAATCACTTTCGCTAGCATTATTAGTCTCTCTTGCTCACTCTCTTTCTCTCTCCCCAGCTATATTTTGTCATAAATCCTGGGAGAGGCGGGCATATAAATCCCTAGTGCTGAATTAGTATTGTAATTTCTGGTATCCATGCATGCTTTGCCAGCACAGATCTTGGAGTTATTAATCTGGGGGGACAGGTGCCACAGAAACAATATGCTGAGCGGTTGGCCTTGCCTGGGTTGACCCCACCCAAGCCAAAGTCCTTAGTGCATTCAATTAAAATTACAAGGTATGGACTGAAGCCCAGTTTCAGTGAAGATAAACAATCTGAGAAGTGAAGGAATCTTTTTATATGTTTTATCATCGTAAGTTAAGTTTAAAATTTGTTTTTCAAAACGTGAGTACATATGAAAAAACATATGAAAAAAAATCACATGGAACTTAAATGAGTTAAAAATAGCTGTGCTTCCTCTTTTGACATATGAGAGTTTTGGGTTGAGAGTTCTTGTTAAGTTCTATATTGTGTGAGACTGTGCGGTTTGCCACCTTTCTGATACAAAAACTGTTACTCTACACACATGGCATACTGACAAACACAACAGATGAAACACTTTTGTTTGCTTTTGTTTAGGCACGGGCTCGTCTCCTAATACAAGCCTTTTAAGTGATCAAAAGGGCCTGGCAATATTTGATGTTGTCTGCGGAAAGAGGGGGAGGCAAAAGAAGTGTCATCGAGTGATATACAGCTCTAGTCCTCTGTCACACAGCGCAGTGTCTGCTGGGAAATAATCTGACATCTTGCGCTCGACACATTCAAGCGATGAGTATAGCCGGGTGGAGAAAAAAAAAAGGAGGCGGGGGAAAGAAGAGTTGGAAGGCAGAGTGATGGGACAAAGAGGCGAGGGAGGAGAGGGAGTCCGACAGAAGCGGGAGTGCGAGCAGGAAAGTGAAAGGAGAGAGAGGACACAATCAATTCACCAGCCCCGTCTCCATCATGTCATCGCCTGTCAGCATAGATTTAAGAATAAACCTTTTGAGAGACCTTCCAGAGCTTTAGTCTGATCAATGTCCTGGCAGTGTTGGCCCAGATGTCACTGACATGAATCACATGGCCTTCTATCAACACATCAGTGGGAAATATCTGACCCTACTCCCCTTTACCCTAAGTTTAGTGAGATGTGGCACCCATTCTACAGGCTTGTCTTATATGTCATCATCCACACATAACCCTACACACTCCACACAAACTAGGTAAGATGTTAACCTTGCACCCGTAACTAATAATGTCCCAATGGGACAGAAAAGGGGAAGCACATATGGGCAAAACCATTAGAAAAAAACAGAAAGGCAGAGATGAAGCGATAGTGACGGGGTGAATAAATGGAGTCATTAAGCATGTGTTTGTGGGAGCCTGACTCCCATATGACAGTGCAGGGTGGCAGGATGCTTCCGCTGCCTTTTGCCATAAACAGACAAACAGATTGGCTCGATCGTCTCTCTCCTCTGGGCGGCTTTTTGCCTCCTGCTTTCTGGGGACCACTTAGGACTTTGGCTTTCCTGGTTCTCCAGAGAGACTACTGCTTGTGCTATATTTCAGTGTATGCCATGGCCTCTCTTAATTAATCAACAGCTCTGTCCAGTGTCAGACTGATATAAAATAGATAGCAACCCATTTAGTCTTTAGCTGTGAATAAAAACTCATTTGATTAAGAATTTGACTGATGAAAATGTTTGAATGAAATAGAAAATGTTTTAGTTAAGGAGACATGTACATGTTGTTCTGTAAACAGTCGCTCTCTTCTTTCTTTTTCTTCCTTAGTTTGCTTAGTTCCAGACTACAGTATGAAGCACTTTGTACACGCTGGTGAATACATTAAATATTACATTATTAGTATTACATTACATTATGTAATATTACATACATACATTAAATATTTTTTCTTGTGCTAAAAAAGTACTTTTGTTGTACATGATGTTTTTGCCAGTTATAATTACATTTTCCTAAAACCAATTTGGTCATTTATGGCCTCAAATTGGCTTGAATGTAAGTAAAACTCCTGTGCCTGCTTACAACTTTCTGCTGACCCAGCCATCTAGGACATGGGCTGGCAGCTTCATCCAGAAACTGTGTTCCCTGTCACTGTCTGCTGTCCAGGCTGAAAATACTGCCATTATTAAAAGTAAATATCGAAATCTTAGTGGATCATCTAATATTATAAATAAAAATGCTATAGGTAAATGGCGACATGTTCCATTTCATGTTTAAGCATCCTATTGTTATCCATAACATTTCTATTCTTTATATTTGATACAGTGACTCAGGAACTCACTATTAGAATAAGTGCTCACAAAGGTGATTTTTTTTAACACAGACAATACTGCTCTAAACACCTCAGATGGTTTAGGTTCATTGGTAAAAAGATGTTAATGACTCGGCCTTATAATAATAATCTAGGACGAAATGAAGTGTTAAAAATCATATCTGTCAGCGGAGTGGAACAAATTCTTTTCTCTGGCCAGTGAAAAGAGAAAACCACTGCAGCGCAGAGAGGAAAATCTACCTCTGAGTTCAAAACCTTATGAAATCGTGAAAAACAGAACAAAACCAAAAAAAAACAAAAAAAACTGTTCAGTTTCTTAGATGAAACTGAGATAAAATTGACTATTTCCTCTCACGTGTTTGTGTAAGATACGCAAACTGTTATTCTTACTCCTTTATTTCCGTTTGTTCAGTCCTCTCCCACCCTCTCACTCTGTCTCATTATGTGAATGATGGTACCCATCAGTGTAGTGCATGTGTTGTAAAACTGTCAGCCACCGAAAGATTGACTGACATGGTCAACCCTTAGATTACCACCACAGAGCAAGCAGGGTTAGAGGGAAAAAGATAAAGAGTGAAAGACATGCAAAGAAAAAAAAAACTAGGGGAAACAGGTGCATTTAGACAGTCATGTTTTATTTTGTTTTCTACTCTGGGCACTGATCAAATCTGGCACTAAACTAAAACCATAAAACAAGCACGGTTAGTATTAAAAAGAGTGCAAAGAATGAAAAATAAAAGACTGATGTATAGACAAGGAGTGTTCCTGTGTAATTTCCAACAGCTGTTGATTCAAAGGGAAAAACTTTATTTGGTCCAGATGGTCTCAGTCAGTGGCAGAATGAGAGAGCTGACTTCATTGGCTCCAGCCATGTGTTTTTCCTCCTGATAGAAATTAAAATGGTCGTTCGTTTGTCACCGCTCACTACACAGCTTAAAATGTAGCAATGAAACGTTCCTTGGCGATAATGCACCATAATTACTCAAACGCCTGTTCTTTATCTGCAGCAGAGGGAGGACAGAAGGAACATTTCCTCAGATGAGATTTTAAAACCCAGAGAGCTTTCTCAACCCACAGCAAAAGACGGAGAACACAGTCAAAAGTATTGTTCTTTTTGAGCCGGAAAAGCCATAAGCCTGTCATCTTGTTCAAACCAAAGAAAATGAAAATTCAAGTTTTATATGACTTATTTTTTTTCTTTTTTAACACAAACTGTAGACAGTTTGATCGGAGCTTCTCTAGCTAAGGGATGAGCCTGAGTATCTCTGCCTCCAATCAGATGTAACAGGCTGTAGTTGCGTTGTGTAGCAAGTATCCCGGTGTGATAAATGTATTTATTTTAGCAGTCTGATGGGTATTGATCTCTTTAGCGGCTCCTCCACAGGTTAACATTATGGGACCTTGGAAGGGAAGATAGTGGGCGATTCTCAGAGAGCACACATCTCACACCTTACAAATGAGGTGAAAAAAAAGTCTGTTGTGGAGGTGTGGAAAGGTTAACAGTGGCCTTTGACTGCCAGTTGAACATAAAATCAGTCATTTATCGGAAATAAAAGTAAGAGTATGTTAGCAGATGCCGAAGTGAAGATGAAAGACCGAACATGACAGAAGTTGAGTCACAGCAGCGTGAAACTGACACACAGCAAAAA
>VUQI01062408.1:32527-48048 GCA_015106735.1 Paratilapia polleni
ACTCATAATCAGGAGTTGGTTGATTTTCTTCGGTGGGAAGATCACTGATGCATGCTTCTGTAAATAGATCATAATAAAACCCTATTCTTATTCCTAATATAGGAAACGTACCAAGTTGCTCTCACCAAATTCATAAACCTTCATTACTGTGAATAGAATACTCATGGTTCAAATATTTTCCATATAAAATCAGTATTCTTACCTATTCAGATCCCATGTAGCTATCATTTCAAATATTGCTTCTCTAGTCTTTGGAGTTATTTTGATTGTAAAAATTGTACTTACAATCGTTCTTATTCTCAGCCTAGTCTTCCTCTCCAATATCCACACTAGTACATGTAAATAGACATGAATGAAGACAACCGCATGGATCAGACTGTAGTGTATATTTACCATGCTGTTAGATCACAAATCTCAGTATGTGGATATTTCAGACAACATTTTTAAAAGTTTAAAATAGCTGAACATGTTTTCTGATGGTCAGTGATGTAGTCCCAGATATCTGGACACTTTTTGAATAGATACATAAAGGTATTTGCTATAAGCTATGTCATTATTTGACCATATTATAGAACAGAACTTCCTTTGGTGTCATCAATCAGATCCATTGGGAAACAGGCAAACTGAACAGAAAAAGCAGGCAATTCACCCAAGCCAAGATTCTAACATAGTACTTTAAAGTATTAGGTTTAATATTTGATATATTGTATTTTTTTTATTTAAAGATTTCTCCCAATGTTTTCTTTATTATTTTCTACTGCAATAACTGCCCCGCCCTCCAATGCCCACTTTGGAACTGTTGTAGCAAAACAGCTGTTAGCCTGAGAGGGACACATTTTTTTCTTTGCATGGTTTGAAACTGTGCTCCAGTCCTGAGCCTACACAGGGGGAAAAGAACACCTCAGTAACTGCAATGTAGAAATGAGGATTCTGGCCCCTGTCTTCAATGGACTATGGAGATAACCAAATGGACTGACAGATAACATACCAAGCTAATGAAAAGAAGACCTCAAGGATTAGGCCCTCACTGGTGAAGACATAAATCCTTTGCATGGACAACAGGGAAAATTTCTAGCTTGTTGAAGACCTCATCTCCACCATTGTGCATCCTCTACCTCTCAGTGTGTGCTGTGCATCAAGAAATCCATGTCTTTACACCGACCCCCTCTACTGCCCCCACAGTCCACTTTTCTGCTGCATGTCCCTCACAAGGAGAGATCAGCGTTAAATGCTTCGAATGGATCTATATGGCAATGGGAGAAGCCAAACCAATGCCCACTTTGAAACAAGTACACACATATGACGCATGGATAGAGATGCACAATCATACACAATGCCTCTCAAATATGTTGCTGTATATATGTACAGTATGTCCAGTATGTATAGTCTCAGATGCTGTACTTTGCATGTTGATTTGTAGGTGGAATGTGACCTTTATTCAAATAAGAGGGTGAGCAGGTAGCGAGTGGGTTGACTCCCTAAACCAATGCAAGCTCTTTGTCAGCTTTACATCTCCATATTTGACTGCAGGAGATTTACAGTAAAGTCGCAGAAACAGTTTTATGTCTGTTGTGACATGTCTTCCACCAAAAAGCAGTTCTGATAAGGTTTAAACTCTTTGAAGGGACACATACTGTCCCTTCTGATGTCACACAGAACCTGGCCACAGTGAGTGTGGGTAGAAGAAGAGAAGGCAAACTGGGGCGCTCCAATTAAGTGGCAGCGCACAAAGTGGCATAGGGCATCCTGCCAGCAACTGTCTATTCATCCTGTGTCAAAGGGATTTGCACGTCTCAATGAGTGTATGCACTGACAGAGAAGTCCAAGAGCAGAGCAGAGAAGAGCAAAGAAAGGAAGCAAGGCTTGGCCGAAAAGATGGAGAGACTTTTTTTTTTTTTTGTAAAGACATTTCTGACCAAAATTTAAGGTTCTACTGAGCTTATGTTGACATATTTTAATGGTCGGTCCACCTATATGACATTTTTCAATATTTCAATAACCCCATGACCTCAAACTATTCCACCATCATGCAGCTCTCTGGGCTGTCATGACCTCATGTCCTGTCTAAGGTTAACTTTGTGTTAATGAGCATGACCCTCCGCTCCAGCAGATGTTCACCCTTGTGGTTAAATACTTGTTACCGTGATTCTTTAATGCCTGCCCACTACATCTGTACTCTTTCTGGATGCAGCCACAGAAATAATTCAACCTCCACAAATGCCCTTGAAGTAGGAAAGAACTTAAACTCTGTAAACAGGTGTTTTCTTTTGGAATCAAATGAATAAAAAAATGTAACTCTAATCAGTCCACCTTAAAAATATCAGTTTAGTAGAATACATGTGGTTGCCTACTTTGTGTGTCTTACTGTAGAGCCAATTTATGTGAGGAAATCTTCTTAAATCAAATATTGTCAGAGCACCCTGAAGGTATTTAGAGTCAACATGTAAACTGACTTGAAATTTGGACTTCTGACTTAGCAGTGATTAGTTAAAGAAGATTTAAAATACAGAAAGGATGAAGATGTCATTCATATAGGAGACGGTGTGTGTGTGTTGAAAGATGAGACACTGAGCAAGTGCTTCTTCTTCTTCTCATGGCTTTCCACTTTGTTAGAAGTGAAACAAAGATGTAACAATGTGTGACAGGTTGATGTGCTTTTCTATGTTTTTGAATGCAGTTTTTAAACACTATGGTGGTCTGCCCTTATAGCCAGGCAGCTAGCGTGCTTTTATCTGACAATAAACCTGGACAGGATCAGAACAATACGCACAGCTGTACACCTCCAAATACAAAATGTGTGTAAATGCATACAAACATAGAAGCACATCCTTGATCTTTTTGTGACACACACACACACACACGCATACTGCAAGCTAATCTAAACAGCAAGGCTGTATGTAAACAGATTGTCAACATAATGGGATTGTTCAGTGTGCAAACAATAAGCTGTTAGTGTAATCACAGGTCAAAGATATATTACCCAGAGGGCCATGCTGTATGTATATTAACATGATGGATATGTGGGAGAGGAGGGGGCAGGGATATCAGGGATATAGAGCTCTACTGATTCGGATTTACCCCCTATTGGGTCCTGTCCGCTGCCTTTCTCTCATCTGGCTCCCTCATATGGGCCCCACTTAATCAGTCATACTTTATCTCATCTTGCTCCTCCCCCCATTCACCCACCTCTTTCTTATACACCCCCTTTTAGTACCTCATTCATGTCTTTAATACAGTATCTTCATTTCCTTCTTTCCTCTCCCATCTCCCTGTCGTCCTGGACAGATTATAATCTGTTTCGGCAAAGTGGTCAATCCATCTCTGTGGGGGTCAGTGGGGTACCAGGATAAAGTAGCTCCACAATCTTGTTTTTGGATTAAGCCAGGAGAGGTTGGAATTATATTGGGCTTTTGAGGTGCTTCGCCCATGTCCAATACAAACACACACGCAATGAAACAGCAAGGCCAAGACAGAAGACAGCATTTTGCAGCACCATGTTGGGGATGAACAATGTATGTGATAAAGAGAGACTGATCCACATTCTGCTCATTCTGTCTCAATGAGTAGCAGCATACAAGTGCCATTTCAGTCAGGATAAATCCTATACAGCTTACTTTATAAGATCGCAGCTTATTAATTTATCTCTACTTTATTTGATTATCATCTCTCTCTCAACTGGTTAATAAGTCCATGTCCTCCTGACTAAACACTTCATTAGTGTCATCACTGGCTAGCTTGTGTGTACTGCGTATGCCTGTGGACCATTGAAGCAGATGCACATTGGGGCCAAGTGACAGAGTAAACACATAGACAGAACATTGCAGAGAAAAACAACCTGTAAGCCAGATAACAGGAACAAAGTGGGTCTGTTTGATTATTTCAAGCCTGTATGCCTCCTGGATGTTTGGCTGAAGATATGGTTTAAGGCTTTTGTGTGGTCAACCAATACCTAATCCAGAATAGCGAAAATGCCTGCAAAGGAACACTATGATACATTGCATCTAAAACATTTAAGCCCTTTTGAGATATGGGACAGACAAAAATGCTGGCTTCATCAGTTTGTTTAAGTGATGGCATTCTGTCATTCAGACCTAGGTCACTTTTACATTAATGTTCTTTGGGCCTCATTCTAATATCTCTACAACAAAAAGATCCAAACTACATGCATGATCATAATCATGAGTATTTTTATCCTCTAAAGATGTTTAAGTATACGTTTTTCTCTTCATGGTTGTCACTAAGGCTGCACACGTATGCATTTCAGGCTTTGACATTTTTACTTCTTATGCACTTTGACAGGTAATGTCATGCTTTACCAAACTGCATTGTGGATCTGTCGTTTACTTGTGCTGCTTGCGGTGAAGATTTGAGAAAAGTTCAACTTTTCAAGCTCCAGTGCAGGGCCCAGCTGATCAAATAGTGTTTCATCAACTACTCCACCACATCTGCTAGCGAGTCAAATCGCGCCCTGTTACCTTGCCTTGTGAGTGACTGGTTGTTGCTGCTATGACAATCATGCCAGCAAAGATTCTCCCCAAGCGTCAGGCACCTTAACCATCAAGTGTTAACACAACGCGTACATGTGAATGCTGTCCAAAAGCAGTGTCTTTCTCTCTTTGCTGCACAGTGCTGTAGCAAATGATAGCTGCCCCCACACCTTGCCCACAGGCTCTGAGAGAGATCACTGTTTTAGACTGGGAATAACAAAAATGTATCATAGAAAAAATGCAATGAGCTAGAAATGCAATTGGTAAGATATTGATATTATTGCTATTTAGAGCATTCTTCAAAAACAATTGTATTTTATATGAGCTGAGAAACTCACACCAGAGAATCTTGCTGTTAATGCAACCGCGTGGAGTTCAGACTTGAGCCATGTTGAAAATGATACATAAATGTTAGACCGTCTGACCTAGTAAGGTTGCCATTGTGACTTTTACACAAAAATGACAACGGTACTCATGTAGACATGACACCAAGATGTTCAGTGTCAGATTAATAGAAAGAGTCTTTACTGACGAAGATGAGTATAACTTTGATAAGCTGAAATTCTACAGTAAGACCCAACACTTCCTTTTACTCAAAAAGCTACAAAAGACTCAACAAAGCATAACGGAATTGCATGGTATGAGGAGCTGTTTAGTCAACCATTGTTCTCATTTGTTTTCATACACAGATGTTACATGTCTTACATTTGGAGTGTCTCTGTGGCGTGTCAGTACAAAAGATTCAAAAATGTCAAAGAAAATGTTGTGTTTTTTTTAAACAAATAAAGCTGAAGGTACAAGTCTGTGAACATGAAGAAAGAAGTTACAATTCCCAATGTGCATTTTAGCTTGAATTCCTATTTTTGCGTTAGTGTAGTTGCTATAACATTAACCTATAGGACGATAACATTATCTGGGTGACCTCTATTTCTGTGTTAAGATTGCAAATATTGTTTAAAAAATTTTGAAATGGGAATATATATAATTTTAGCAACAGGCACGCACTTGACAGCAGCTCCTCTCACTATGCAACTCTGTACCACAGCATCATACATATCCATGCTCTATTCTTCTCTCTGTCACACACAGGCCCTGTCCACACACACAAAAACACACACTTTGGCGGCCTATGTCTACGTCTGATGGAGTGTCATGATTAGCAGTGACCTCAAGCTAGACAGGGACGGGGTAGTGGGAGTGGGGTCAAAGGTGGAAGGATTACAGTGAAGCAACCCGTGTCAACTGCTCTACTTCAATCCTGACCCCCAGTCTGACCTGAGACTCTTGAAAAATGATTCAAATGTATGAGCTCAACATACCGTGGGTACATCAACACATTACACACAGAATATCTAATTCATCTGGGTATTTGAGCTAAAAGAGGACTCTTAAAATGCTTGAAATGTAGCATATGAAGTGGTGTGGATTTTGATGTAGTGATACAGTGGATGAGGGTTGTTCTAACAGCCAGACAGCAGCAAAGACAGAACAGCCCTCCTTATGTCACATAGCTAATGACAGGGATGAATAATAGAGTCTTTAAAGCCCTTACTCCCACCTCATTCTGGCCTGCACATAAGCCTGAGCTCTAGGTGGGCAGTTAGCCATCAAGCCCCTCGCTGAGATGAGATGGGCTCCCAAGAAGATTGGGGAAGGGGGCGGGGGTGGAGAGAATGGGATTAACCAAAATGCCTCAATTGGAAGAAATGCTCTGGGCTGACCTCAATGTAATACCACTGATAAATGCTGTAAACCAAATCTTTAGCATCTGATTAGATAATGGAGGAAATCACAACCTTTGGCTGTGGTGTGCGAGAACGGTTCAAAATGCATAGAAGCAGAGGTTTTATAAACAGTAGGGACTTCTACAAATGCCCAAGTTGCTACTATAGAAACAAATAAATGGGGAAATAATAAATTACCAGAAGCTGCGGACAGGTGGCATTTCAGTCTGCACCATTTAGCTGTGCAGTCTGGTTTCTGACAGCTTGATTTAGTCTCCTGCACCTGAGCCAGAAAACAGAGAGAAAATTAACGGCAGGGAAAGCAGCTTAACTAGATTCCAATTTGCCTGCTTTGAGACACAATTGATGGAGCTAATGCACATGGAAAACACAGAATGGAGTTTTTGGTGGAGTACCAAGCTTACTTTGATTGTGCAAAGATTGTGCACACTAATTCCGGGTCAGACAGGAAGGTAATAGTACTTATTTAATTTACCCCTTTTTTGTTTCAGGGGGAAAATAAGGGTTTGTCTTCAGGGTGTAAAACTGAGATTACAGTGGCTCAAGAGGAGATAACATGCTGTTCTTCCTGCTGTGATCAGGGTGTAATCCTTCAGTTTTAGAGAAGTGAAAAGTTTGTAAAGTCCAGAAAGTTATGAATACATCCCTTCTGGGCCCCCTACAGAGCAGAGAGTCTGAGACAGCAGGGGATAACCATATGCTATCAAAGTGTTCTTCAAAGCTCCCATCTTTAGTCGGCTAAATTATACAGTATCATCACATATACCTGACAAAAATAGAAGAAACATAATTATGCAGCCTAATGTACAAACAGGGGGGAAAAAAACATTTCTTGAAAAATATGTTTTAAGAAGTCTATTGGCTTTGAATGGTAAATACACTGGATTTTTTTTTTTTTTTTTTCGCTTGAATGAGTTTGTTTAAACTGCATTTGTGCTCCAATAGTGTGGGTCAGCTCATCATTTTGTTTTTACATGCTTTTAAAATAGTGCTGCTGGTGAACAATTAAAAATTTATGATTCCTATCACAATGAGCCCCTTCACCGTTACCAGAGGTTAATTTGTGCTCGCCCCTCATTTCAATTGTACTGTAGTAAATGTCCACATTATTTCCCACATGGGCCTGGATGAGGGGTTTGATTATCCAAAGGTAGACCTTGGTTGGCTCTGTTATTGTCAGAGGGGCCGTAAGCTGCAGTAACAGCTTCTAGGGTCTTATTGCTATGGCGATCAGCCCCTTGCCACTTGGCCTCCATGACCCTAGTCAGAGATAAGCTTTATGGGAAAGCACATTAACATGCTCTGGCAGTCACCTCCCTCCTTTATCAAAGGCAGTTCTGTGAAATCAAGTGTTTATGGACCCCCAGTGAGGGTATAGTGCTGCTGATTGCCCATATTAGAGGTTGACTGTAAATGAGCTTGAGGTGGACAAAGGACTTGTAGTAGTTGGGAGAACTGAGGATGTGATACTGATGTTACTCTCACTAAATGAGCAATATATTTAATGACTGCAACACCCCATGAGCAGGTTACTAGCCCCTGGATTACAAATACTGTCTGCAGCCTAAATATATCCATGTCTTCCATTCTTTCTACAAAAACTGACAAAACTATAACAATAAAATGTGCTTTTAGATATGGTGTAATATTATATTTTGGAGTTTTTATTCTGTTTTAAGTGGCAGCTTCTTCTTTAACTGTCTTCTCCTTTGTGTTGCACTAAATCCATTAAATAAAGCATCTTAAGGGTGTTTTCTTTACTTCCATGCACACTGATATGGGCATTTTTCTGTGGCTATGAAAGGCACAGTTCTAAAAAGAGTGTGTCAGTGTCGAGTGCCTCCTTACAGCCTGATCACTGATATAAGATCATCTCAGTATGTCTGCAGTGATGGATGGTGATAGCCCTGTGTCTTTGTACAAATCAGGGGACCCTACTGTTGTCACTGACTGGACAGATAGAGGGAGCATGAACGAGAGAGATGTAGCCGCAGCTTAATGTCCTTCTCTGGTGCTGTGCATGCTCTTTCCTATTTGCTTTTCCCTTCACGGCACGGTTAACATCATAAATTAACCTTTCCAAGCCCCCTGTGCTCAGAGACTAGTGCGCAATACAGACAAAGGGAAAACTAGATCTCTGTTATGCAATGCGGTAGCACTGGTCAGAGACAAAGCCTGTTACAGAACCGAGCTATTCCTTTTTCAGTGATACGGAATAAAACAACACACTTTGTTTAGTCAAGCAAACATTCTCTTTTATGTGCATGTCCTGTGTACTCAAATTGGTATGAGGCTGCTTTTTGTTCTCCATCCTAGAAATGTAAATGAAACACATGAAAGAAAATGTATTGTAGAGCCTTTTCTTCTTAGTTCAAGTCTGTAAATAGGATGTAAATACCAAACAGCTATGCATGCTAATATACAAGCAATTTGTTCAGGTACTTTTGTAATCCAGACTTCTCATATGGCATGTAATGACGACAAGAAGCAAACACTGAAAAACATAAGAAATTGTAAAATGGATATGGTTTGTAAACAACTTCAAAACTGAAAAGTATATGTCTTTGCTGTTAATGTTTTCTTACTGATAACTAATGCATTGGCCTGCCATTTACTACACTGCTCTGCTTATGTTACTTTTTATCTTTTTTATGGTTCATAAGGTAGGGCTGAGGCAAAAAAAAATCACTGGTTTGTGGAATAGTTGGGTTGGGGATTAAGAAGATGAGGGAAAGGCAGTTGGATCATGTTTGTAGGTGGTTTTTTTTGTTGTTGTTGTTGCTGTTGTTTTTGTTTTGTTTTTTTTTCATTGCCACTGCATGTTTACATGCGTACATTTAATAATTAATTACATATCCTGAATGTCTTCCACAATGAGTAAAGTATTGTGGCAAAACTACTTAGCTTAAAAGTAGTGAAACTGGGGTGCAATTTTAGTATATCACCAAAAAAAGTCTTATCACCAGCTTTAAAGTGTGTTCTTTAAAAAAGGCATAAATCAGTTTTCTGTAAATTAATGCAAACTCATTAACAACAAACTATGAAGCTGGTACAACAGGCAATTTTGACTCCAAATTGTCCAATTCGTGACTTGCAAGGGGGAAAGGTTTTTGAAGTCTTTGATAGCTTTTTTTTCTGAATTTCTAATAATAAAAAAATAATAATAATGTCCAGTGAAAAATAATGATCTATATTTCAAATTTGCCTCTGCCCTAGCAGCTCTAATGTGACATTTTATGAAAACTGAAATGGGGGAAGTGAAAACAAAAATTGTTTTTGTTTCTAGAGTATTTATTTTCAACCATGTTAGAACCATGTTAGATCCCAAGGCGCTAATTGTAGATGGAAGTGTCTAATTTTTAACCTGTGCTAAAGATATTTTAAATTTAATAAATAATTATTGTAACAAGAAAACATGTCAAGTTGTGTCAAGTTCTGACTTCTCTCTTGAATCCTCTTCTGCATATTTCCAATGATTCAGACATGAAGGATAAAGTTAATGAAGATAGGAATATAAAGGGAAAGTGCCAGAATTAAGCTATAATATTGGGGGGGGCTCTGCTCTGTAAGGGAGCTTAAGTGCTCACTATATCCACGGTGAAATACAAGGAAAGCAATTAACATATTGACCCTGGCTACCAGTTGTATAAGATGAAGTAGAGAGGTTTCACTTCACCTTGGCTTCGGTGAACCAGACTGTCATCAGTTACTATATCTCACTTTATACAACATGATTTGTCATGATATTTGTGACTTTTGTGATATTTGTTGAATTATCATCCTTGCGTTTATCACTAAAATTACTCCTTGCCTGCAACTAAAGGCATGACTAATAGTTTTGCGAAGGTTATCAGAGTCCGTCTTCAATTAATTAAAAGTCACTCGCACAGAGCAAGGCAAGTTTGTGTTTTGTATGTTTCAACAAATTGTTTACAAGAGGACACATTCAATTAGTTATTTCATTATCGCCCTAGGTGTAATCAATTGACAATGCCAATAACAAAGCCAAATCAATTTGTGAGCCAAATCCAGCACGTTTCTGTAAATGACTGAAGAGCCCTTCTAGGTCCTTTTTTGCTGTGAAATTTTATCAGAAACCCATATGACAGACCATGCTACCATACAGGCCATGAGAATATTTCAGATTTGAGTGTTCAAAAGATGTTTGAGTCAGTGGTTTTGGCCAGGAATTCCACATGTACACACTGTCTTCTGCAGGGAGCAAGGTTCTGTATTTTCCTTTGCTCCCCTTTTCCCCTTGAGTGATATATGGCAAAGAAAGAAAGACGCACTCGCTTTCCCTCTGTCATCCCTTTCTCTCCCCTCCTGTAGAATAGATAAACAATGCGAGTGACAGTCTCTCATCACTCGAGAGGCTGAATCTCTGGCCCTGACCCGATAACATCAAGTGTGTGTGTCACCTGTCAAGTGGCTTCTGTCACACTTCAGTGGGAACTCAAAAACAAGACTCTCTGTATGTGTGTTTGTGTGTGTGTGAAGTCGATTGGGGGATGGTGTTGTGGGTTTAAGAGTGCCTGTTGGCATGCAAGCGCAGGCCTCTTTAGGCATGAGTGGAGTTGAGAGTGGCGAAGGGGGGTTGGTACTTGTGAAGGTATGCCAGGAAACTGAGAAAGAAGGAGGGGGAGGCGTAACGACCCAAATGAGAAGGACTTGTGCAGACACTGTGAAACTATCTCATTTTGTAGGCTCCGCTAGTCTCATTCTCATGTTCAGAATGGACAGGGTGATCTGGGAATGCAATTATTTTCACCTATAAAAGCCAACATATGCCAAGATCATAAAAGTTCTTATTGGACAGTAATTTATTAAAGCAAGACATAGAAATGGAGAGAGGTAGGGCACTAGCTATAATATGAAGGTGTCGTTCTGCTTCTCATTAAGGGCCAGTGTCAGTGAAATTCAATACTCCAGGTGACTGACAACAGAGGGACAGAAGAGCTAAACAGAAAGATGCCCTCTCTTTATAAGATCCTGGGGGAAAGGGAACATGCACTGCAGCCATACTGCGTTCAAATTCCATTCTTGATTCATTTTGTGTTTCACTGCAAACTTATGTAGTTGAATATGTATAATTAAGTGTGCCCTGCATCTCATTTCAGGGGCACTTCCACTGTACGATAGCCATCCTTGCTATGATTTATTTTTCCATTTTCTTGGTTTAACGTGCAGTTTTTTTCAAAGGTAGGAATCAGCTGTAGAGCTTTGAGACTAACAATGATCAACACCCTCCGTGCAACAAACAGCTGCTACTAAGCAGAACTGGCATCCTCTTAAATGGATGAGTGATCTGAGACAGTGTGTTTGTTCCTATATTTCCAACGTTTAAATCACTGTTGAGCCCTGAATGAGCAATAATAAACCATCATTGTGATCCTCACAATACTGAATGATGTGGATTAGCCAGTGGGGAGCAGATTGTATTGAGGAACTTATCAGCATCTTCTCATTATCTAATACACGAAGTGGAGGGGGAGATGATTATGCTATGGCACATTTTAACCAGAACAATGGAAGCGTGTGTACCTCTGTTCATTTGTTGCGCAAAATGAACAAGGCAGATATATGCTATTGTCTGAGGTTATTGTAATGGTAAAATACAGTTTTTTTGTTAATGTAAATGATTGTAAATGACTCTTCTTCCAGACAAGAGCGGGGTTTTTGTATTCTTTACTGAGATAAATACCATCACAAATGAGGCAGGACAAAACAAAAGCAGAACACAGAGAGAAACAGGCAATTGTGATCGAGGGAGGGAGGGTTTTGTGCAAACCTATTGTGTAATGTCTGGCAACACGCTTGCACGTTTGTTGTCGCCTTTCACACTGACAACCACGTTCTGACACACTCAAAATGGAAGAACATCCTCCATCCCCACAAACAAAAAATATTTCAGGCCCAAATAAGACAAGAACTTTGATGCACTTTTTCTTTTTCTTTTTTTTACATACTGTGCAAAAGTCTTGAGCCATCCCTCATTTCTTTATATTTTGCTTCCAAGGAGCCAGATTTCATTTCAATTTACCAATTTTTTTTATAGTGGTCTTGAGCAATAGTTCTCCAGGCTTTCTGAGGGTCTTTCAAAGTTTTTCTTTGGACATTTTCACTTATTTTCAGTCCAGTTCTTGTACCTGACCATTTTTAGAGGAATATTTTTTTTTGTTTGTTAAGCCACTTAACACTGACCTATAAATCACTCAAGCATAAAAAAATGCACCCAATTTAAGGGATGAGTCAGTGATGTGTCCACACATAATAGGCAACTTAGCAAAGAACCAATTTTAAATTGTATCTTAAGGCACTTTTTTACTAGCAGCCTGTCATAAAAACATATAATTTGTTCCCTTTTCTTTAGTTGAATCCATGAAAAATGTCAAAGATAACACAGTTTAACAGGCATAAAAGTATTTTTGCACCAACAAGTTGATTCACAAAGAGCTATTAGCCGAAGACATGGCATATCTCAGTTGAGCAGTGTGTCCTTAGAAAACCACAGTGGAACACAATCAGTCATGGATTGGCCTCCCCAGAGCCCAGACCTCAACATTATTGAAGCAGTGTGGGATCATCTTGACAGAGAACAGAACAAGGGGGAGCCAACATCCAAAGAAGAGCTTTGAATGTCCTTCAAGAAGCCTGGAGAACTATTCCTGAAGACTACTTAAAGAAATTACAAGAAAGCTTGGCTAAGAGAGTTCAGGCTGTGTTGAAAAATAAAGGTGGTCATAACAAATATTGACTTTGAAGCTCATTAGAATTGTAAAAACTCTGTTCTTGCCTTATATACTGTATTTCCATGAATGTTTGCACATGCTTCAATAAATCCCTGCACCTATTTCCCATTTTCCTAGCAAAATATAAAGAAATGAGGGGTGGCTCAAGACTTTTGCACAGTACTGTACACTGTAAATAAAGGTTTAAAGTTACACTGTCAAAAGTTACATAGAGATAAAAGTTATATCTTTCTGTAACGCTTGTCGATATTTTAAAAGATCATTAATAACCTCTTGTTAATTTATCAACATCCCTCTGTTCCCTCCCTCCCTTCCTTCCTTTATTGTTTTTCATGTTACTTAAAAAAAAAACAAGCTACGGAAACAATATTTATCTAAAAAATACTGACCAACATCAACCGCCTTCTTTTTTTGTCACAGTTTCACTAAAAAAACAGCCCATTTTGTTTATCTGCAAATATTCAGTAGAACAAAGCCGATCTAAGAACCATACATTTCTGCAAAGTGGTAAAAAGAAGCCTATGTTAAGTTATTCACTGACCTGCATTACAACTGCCGCTATTAACCCATTCTATTTTAGTGAAGCTGTGTTATATCAAGAACCAGCCAATTAGTAAAAATTACACAATTATGCCAAACTCTCAATGTGTATTGACATGGTGTTAAAAGACATTTGCTTTTGGCAACTTCTAAGTGTACATTTTCCCATAACCTCTGTGTTCTGTTCAATCACATATTGATGAAAACTTGGTCAAGGTTGCACAGGCCATTTGGTCAGCCTGTCGAACATGTCCAAATCATGTCTGCTGAACTGTCCAGACAACACAGAAAGCTCTAATCCCTTGTTTGCATTGTAATCAATGTCATATTGATCTCAGACTAATTACATAATCATACTTGTATCAATAAGAGTGGAATTGATTTCTAGATAGTCTTTTATTATATAAAAGTGGTGCAGCCCTCATTATAAGGCAAACACACAAAGTCTCCTTGTCTTTCAGGCTAGGATACAAGTAATATATGCAAATTCTGAAAGTACCAAGTGAAGGAGGCTATTTGGAGTCCCCCAATGAACTTCATTAGTCACAGGCATGCACACTTGAACATACAGATGCACGTGCAGAAACACATCTTAACTCAGAGCCATATATGGACACACACATGCATACAGTATATTCACACAAGCATACAGCCCCTTGGACATGTCTCATTAAATTCAGGTGAGCAGATTAATTAAAATGATATTTAAATCCCTCGGGGCTGTAATCTGCACTACTGGGGGTATATGTCACACACAAGCACACACACACACAGGTAAAGCATACTGCACACTGCATAGAAATGCATGGCAAAGGTAAGATGAGACATTTGTGGGGAGGCGTAAACAATTATGTGACCAGTAAGCAAATCACTGAGAAAATCACAAATGATCAGAATGCACAAACAAATTCACAATGCAGTTCCTCTACTTTGCCTGGATTTGACACGTATAACAAATCGATTACTTGTTCAGGTAATGTTGAAAATTTAATTCTTAATTGTAAAGACCTTTTTCTGCAGAAGGGTCTGTCGTTTAGCTGGTTTGACCTGGTTTACCCCCTCCTCAAGCCCCCAACCACCAAGCCTGATCATCCACAGCATTAATCTTAGCAGGTGTAATTGGTGCACCGTGGGTACACTTTGCTAGCCTTACGTATTAACTTGTATTATTACCTGGCACATTCTGAATGGCTCAGCTATGAAGATAAATCAAAAAATGGAGTTGAAAGGAGAAAAAGCTCATAATATCACTGTGTAAATGCAGAATACACTGTAATTATCAAAATACATGTAAAAAAAAAAAAAATGCTTATCATGATGGATGCTATTTGCAGGTGAGTCGTAAAATGTTTCATAGTTATATCTAAACCACCTAAGCCTACATCACCACATGGTGATACTGGGAGTTCCTGAAGGGTGAATCAGCCATCTGTATTCACATTCTCATGGGGTGTTTATACGCGATATTAACAGAATGTCATTGCATACTAACACAGAGAACTTAAGTGTTATGTAGGAGGTGTGTTTCACATATGCTCACCTACTTTCCCACCAATCAGATCTAGATAAGAAGGAAAATGAAACTTGAGAGCACTTACATACGTGTCTATTATCAAAAGGGAAATGATGACAGGAAGTGTCAGGTATACATAAATCTAATTTCTTTCTTCTTCAAGTTATTCTCTTGACATTTTAAAACAGCACATTTTAAAGCTGGTGATACAGCAGAGCAGTTTTCACCACCTTTAAGATAAATAGTTTTGCATTTCATATTTTTAAAGCTTGTTTTATATTGTATTTATTCCAGGTTTCCATGCATAGTTCAGTGAATTCTTTGAAGTTCACCCGAAGAAAGAAAATGATGAAACATAAAAAAAAAAAAAAAAAAAAAAAAAAAAAAAAAAAAACCTTTGCTTAGTTATGGAAAGAAAGGATACCCAAATGGTCTGGATAAAAGAGAATATTTTTGTAGATATTAGGTTGTAAAAAGTGGGGGT
>VUQI01062409.1:5649-26830 GCA_015106735.1 Paratilapia polleni
GGTTTTTTAAAGGTTTTTTTTTTTGTTTTTTTTTTTTTTTTTTTTTTTTTTTTTTGGTGTTTTTTTTTTTTTTTTTTTTTTTTGTAATATCTGCCTCTCAGATTGATGAACCGAACGTTTCTGGGAACACAGCGCTCCACATGGCCTGTCACACGGGGCAGGACACTGTGGCCACTGAACTGGTGAACTGTGGCGCCAGCATCAACCAACCCAACTACCACGGCAACACGCCACTACATCTGGCAGCCGCCTCCTCCAGCGGGGTGTTGTGTCTTGAGCTGCTAGTCAACAATGGTGCAGATGTCAACATACAGGTTAAAAAAATAATAATAATAAAGCATAAATAAGAAATAAAAAAAAAATCATATTGCTTGAGGAGGATAGTTGGAGTGAATGTACAACACAGCAGATTATCTTTTGAATAAACATGTTTTCTTTACCTCTGGACAGAACAAAAAGGGCATGAGCCCTTTACATATGGCTACAATGCACGGGCGCTTCAGTGGCTCCCAGGTTCTCATCCAAAATGGTAACATAAATTGGAAAAAATATTTACACTAAATATTTCATGTTGCATAATGTGACTGATAGTGAAAAATGTCCATAAGAATACCCAGATTCAACAGACACATCACCATGGATTATTTTTCCCCTTTTCCACAGGTGGAGAGATTGATTGTGTCGACATGAATGGAAACACTCCTCTTCATGTTGCTGCCAGA
This sequence comes from Paratilapia polleni, assembly GCA_015106735.1. Lineage (NCBI taxonomy): Eukaryota > Metazoa > Chordata > Actinopteri > Cichliformes > Cichlidae > Paratilapia > Paratilapia polleni. The sequence continues at coordinate 6,372 of VUQI01062409.1, forward strand.
TATGGTCAGGAGTTACTGATCAGTACTCTGCTGACAAATGGTGCTGACAAAGGCAGGTAAGTCTGGGAGATATTTATCGGTTGCATGACGTAATATATTCAGATCAAGTATCACAATGCACGTGTAAATGCCACTGACTCAAAGATATGACATCCTTGCCTCCTCACACCCCCCTCTGCAGTGATTCTGCCGACCTCCAGGGTGCCCTCCCCACAGTGTTAGAACCACTGCTCAAAAAGAAATAGTAGAAGTAGAATTGAAAGTGGCAGTGTAATGATCATGGTCTATAATGAATATTTCACTGAGAAAAATGCTTCCCAGGTTGTCACATGCATACTTAAGTTATGATCTCTAAAGACAGGGGATTGATGGGATGCTTCCACTGCATTTGGCGGCACTCTATGGCTTTCCAGACTGTTGTCGCAAGTTACTGTCTAATGGTGAGAATCTGTTTGAGTCGTCAAGCCCTTCCCTTCCCATTTCCTAATCTAATCTTTTCCTTATTAGATTTTAATTACTAAAACCAAATTGTTTCTATTTGTTTTATTCAGGCCAGTTTTATAACATAGTGCCGACACTGACGAGTGACCAAATGAAAACTGTGGGGTTCGATATAAACACGTTGGATGATCATGGAAGGACGTGCTTGCATGCAGCTGCATCTGGAGGGTAAGTAGTGCAGACTCGTATTAATGCTTTTGACTATTTTTTTACCCTTGTGGAGTTTCAGAAACACCTGAATCATGATAAAACCCAGCGTCAGAATAAATATAGCATGACCACCATTAATCATTATCAGTAGCTGGGTAAATGCATTTCAAAACTCTGTAATATTAACTGTATATTTTCTGTGGTGTTCAGCCACACATTTGGTGTTGGTTGGTGATAGACTAGAAATGAAAAGGGAGGGTCAAGCTATTTTAAAAATGTAATACAAATAAACTATTGTTTTTTTTTCCTAGTTTTAAGGTATGAGGCAGAAACAAACAAGTCAACAGGAAACAAGCCTAAATGATACACATCCACTTCAAACATGTTTGTGAGCTATACAGTGCACTTGTGACACTTGGTTTTCATTTTAAGTCACTATTTATTTTTTGTTATTTTGCAGGAATGTGGAGTGTCTCAATTTGCTATTAAGCAGCAGTGCTGAACTGGATATAAAGGATAATTTGGGAAGGTAAGCCGTGCTGAATGATTGGCGGTAAGAACTGAACTTTGGTGTTACCTTACATGTCCCATTTTTGCCTCGCAGATCTCCTCTGCACTATGCCGCAGCAAATGGGAACAGCCAATGCACGATCTCCTTGGTGAGAGCCGGTGCAGACGTCAATGAGCTTGATCTGACGGGTTGCAGCCCCCTGCACTACGCTGCTGCTTCACACACCTTCTGTGGGTGAGAGTCTTTACTGACATTTTAATTACACATTTCACTCAGAGGTAACAGGGCAGCATGCTGTGGGAAGTTTAACATGCACTCACCAGCCACTTCATTAGGTACACCTGTTCAACTGCTAGTCAGTACAAATATCTAATCAGCCAATCATATGGCAGCAACTCAATGCATTTAGGCATGTAGACATGGTCAAGACGACCTGCTGAAGTTCAAACTTAGCACCAGAATGAGGAAGAAAGGTGATTTAAGGGACTTTGAACGTGGCATGATTATTGGTGCCAGACAGGCTGGTCTGAGTATTTCAGAAACTGCTGATCTACTGGGATTTTCCCACATCATCTCTAGAGTTTACAGAGAATGGTCCAAAAAAGAGAAAATATTCAGTGAGCGGCAGTTCTTTGGGTAAAAAAGCCTTGTTGATGTCAGAGGTCAGAGGAGAATGGTTAGACTGCTTCAAGCTGACAGGAGGGCAATGGTAACTCAAATAACCACTCATAACAACCAAGGTATGCAGAAGAGCATCTCTGAATGCACAACACATCAAACCTCGAAACAGATGGGCTACAATGGCAGAAGACCACATCGGGTGCCACTCCTGTCAGCTAAGAACAGGAAACTGAGGCTAAAATTCATATGGGCTCACCAAAATTGGACAATAGAAGACTGGAAAAATGTTGCCCGGTCTGATGATTCTTTATTTCTGCTGTGACATTTGGATGGTAGGGTCAGAATTTGGTGTAAACAAATGAAAGCATGGATCCACCCTGTATTGGATCAACGGTTCAGGCTGCTGGTGGTGGTGTAATGATGTGTAGGATGTTTTCTTGGCACACTTTGGGCCCCTTAGTACCAACTGAGCATCATTTAAACGCCTAAACAGCCTTAAACAGCCTTAAACAGCCTACCTGAGTATTGTTACTGACCATGTTCATCCCTTTATGACCACAGTGTACTCATCTTCTGATGGCTGCTTCCAGCAGGATGACACACCATGTCTCAAAGCTCAAATCATCTCAAACTGGTTTCTTGAACATGACAGTGAGTTCACTGTACTCAAATGGCCTCCACAATCACCAGATCTCAATCCAACAGAGCACCTTTTGGATGTGATGGAACAGGAGATTCTCATCCTGGATGTGCAGCTGACAAATCTGCAGCAACTTTGTGATGCTATAATTTCAATATGGACCAAAATCTCTGGGGAATGTTTCCAGCACCTTGTTGAATGTATGCCACAAAAAAATGAAGGCAGTTCTGAAGGGGTCCAACCCAGTACTAGCAAGGTGGACCTAATGAAGTGGCCAGTGAGTGTAAATGATCCATATTTTCAATTTAAAAAGTGCTTGTCCTTTTGTTTTTCCCACAGAGGGGGAACACACTCTGACCCAGACTTCAATGTGGAAAAGCAACATGAAGCCTCACTGTAAGTCACATTGTAGTGGTTATTTAAAGTCCTTCTGATAACCGCTTGTAGTGGCAGAGCAAATGTCTGACTTTTCACATCAAAAATAATCCAAGGTCCACAGAGCAGAGTTGTTGCCGAGATAAAGCAATATTTATTATTATTATTATTATTATTATTATAAGTAATAAACACATACAGTATCCATGATTTCAAACTAAACTAAAAATAAGGATTGCAAAGATTAACTAAGAATTGTCTGAAATCACGAGCAGTGTTGGTAGAGGCCCAGATCTGAGGATGTGTGGTCAAAGACTGTGTCTTCCTGCTCCAGCCACACCCTCCAGGTAGCATCACCTGCCTTTGCACACCAATTCCAGCCACTAGATGGGGCAGACTCAAACAAAATAATATTAGACACTGAAAACATATTATATTATACATAATCATCTTTGGCTCCTACACACATTATATAGTCATATACAAACTAAATAATCTTTTATTTACGTTTATTATACTGTATGTGCTCTACTGTGCAGAAATAACAGTAATATTATCTTTCAGTCTGTAAATAAATACCTCCAGTAATAATAATGCTTGGGTAACATTAAAGTCCATTATCTCAAGTCCATTATGTATTTATAATAGTGTCAAGTCACAATAATAGCTGTCTCAATGCACTACCAGGTACTATTACCATGTAAGTTACAGACCCTACAGCATTGTAGATAGAGACCCAATGATCCCCTATGAGTAGGCACTATGGCAACAGTGGTGAGGAAAAAAAGCAGAACCAGGCTCAGGGGGTGTGGTCATATTTCATGACAGAGAGAGAGAGAGAGATGACTGGACAAACCACAAATTACAGGAGACAGGACACACAATGTTAAGAACATATAATAGTGGCAAGTAAATGCATGGAGAGTGAAACAGAGGAAAGGTGCTTAGTTCATCATGGGAAGACGCCTGTGAGGTTCTTTTCTTTTAATTTAATGGAACTTGACGTTATTTCCCAAACACACAGAAGAGCCAGTTAATGTATATAAGACACTTGTAATGTCTTTGAGTACATTTTGTTGCTGGAAAATTATGAAACTTATGCAGACTGTGGACTCTTTTTGTTCAGGTGTTTAGATTACTTGCTTGACAACGGGGCGAACCCAACTCTGAGGAACAGTAAAGGGTACAGTGCTGTCCACTATGCAGCAGCTTATGGGAACAAACAGCATCTAGAACTGGTAAATAGTGTCTGATTTATTTATTTATTTATTTTAAGGCTTTTATTTATATATTTACTTGTTAACTGACTGCAGTCTGGATCTATTTGAAATGACTTTTGCAGCTCTTGGAAATTTCTTTCAACTGTCTTGAAGAAGCTGAAAGTAATATTCCAGTCAGTCCTTTGCACTTAGCTGTGAGTATGAAATAAAAACCCTGAAAATGATGGAACTTTTTAATGAAGCCCTTCTAGTTTACATGCTTTCAACTGTATTGTCTTTGTGCATTTTGCCACTGCAGGCATATTATGGTCACTGCGAAGCATTGCGTTTGCTTTGTGAGACATTAGTGAGTCTGGATGTGCGGGACGCTGAAGGCCAAACCGCCCTCCATCTCGCTGCTCAGAAAGGCTTTTCCTCATGTGTGGAAGTACTGTTGAAACATCAAGCCTCCTACACACTGAAGGAGCACAAGCACAAGTGGACAGCTCTCCACGCTGCAGGTGTGTGTGCACATCCCAGTACGTGTTTGGGCCCATAAGATAAGACCTGGATGTATTTGGATGGATGTTCTGAGTGTAAATCATGCAACTTTGTGGTCGAGAGGTGTTTTTTTTATTTTTATTTTTTATTTAAGAACAAGTTTGGTTTTATCTTTTTGTCCCTTCTGCTCGATCAGCTGCTGAGGGCCAAGTGGACTGTCTCCTTCTTTTGGTTAACATGGAACAAAGTGCCGACGTCATTGACAGTCCAGACGCACAGGGACAGTGAGTCACTTTGTATTTTAACTTGTTTGTTATTTATTTATTAGTCCCGTAAACACCCGACATGGTCATTTGTTGGATGGCAGACTTAATTGTTTGTGGCGACATGGCAGATTGTAAAATACATGTGCAGTTCTCCAGCAGTGGCTGTGAATCAGTGGTCCACCCAGTTTTCATTTGCATTAAACAGATACTGATTAGGCGATAAAGTAATCAACTAGTTATACCAATACCTGTGTGTACTTGCAATACAATTGTCTTTTTTAGGTATCAAAATAACAAAAAGATAGATATCTAAGTAATGAGCAGCCATAAAGCATGACAAGCACGTAAGACCATATAAAACACCATGTCAAGAAAATTTTGCCAGTCTGACAGAAATATGCCTACTAATCCTTGCAGAACTGAATTCTGTTTGTTTGTTTTTCAGGACGGCTCTCATGCTGGCAGCTCTCGGATGCCACACTGACTGCGTCCACATCCTGTTGGAGAAAAATGCAAAGCCTGATGCTGCAGACAAACAGGGCTTTACTGCATTACACAGAGCTGTGAGTGTGTGCATGTCACAAGTCACTTTTTTAACTGTACTTACAAATTATGCAAAAAGTAAATCAGACCTGTACCGCCTCCTTCACGCTCCTGTGACATGATATCTCGTGTCCTTATCCTACAGGCCATGCTGGGCAGTGAGGACTGTGTATCTGCTCTGCTGGAACATGGGGCTTCTGCTCTGTGTAGAGACTCTCAGGGAAGGACCCCGCTGCACCTTGCAGCGTCCTGTGGTCACACGGAGCTGCTCCGCACTTTGCTAAAGGCTGCAAAGAAAGCTGACCCTCTGGACTCCATGTTGGACTACAGAGGCTACACGCCCACCCACTGGGCTGCATACCATGGTGAGACATCAGAGCAGCAATTCATGTCAAATGAGCTTAAACAATTTTAATACAAGGAGTTGAACAGAGCCAATATAGATGTGTCCCTTCATACATATTTTTTATGTATGAATGGACACTGTTTTATAGTGCATTAAGTCATTTTCATAAAGATTTAAACATTAATTATGTGTCCTGTTTCCTGTCTTTTTTAGGTCATGAAGGATGTTTACACATTTTACTTGATAACAAACTTTTTAGCATCCAGGAAGGAAATCTCTTTACCCCATTGCACTGTGCTCTGTAAGTACCCTAATTATGTACACACACATGCTTTTTAGAAATCAGTTACAATAAATTTAGCATGGTTCATCAAATTTTAAACACTTCTGTTTGCCACATGTAGTGTTAATGGGCACGATGCTGCTGCTGGACTTCTAGTGAAGACTTTTGGTCCTCAAATTGTCAGTGTTAGTGATGCCAAAGGAAGGTGGGTTTGATTTTCATTTTCAAATCTGTTTCATACAGCACTGCCAGTAGGTGTCAGTCTACAGATAAATAGTTTTAGGTTCATTTTATATTTAGCATACATTTTCACACAGTCATAATACACCAGTAAAAGTATTTTTAACATTACTACCTGATTTTAGGGTTCAGGGTATCCCTCAAACTAAATTAATGTTTAAAAATGGCTTAATGTGACATGTTCGGTATGACTTTATTTTCTCTATATTATGTTCACAAACTCTGGCTACTGAAGAGATACTACTACTAGAGATACTAATTATTTTGTATGCTTTATAAATTCAGCTTTGGTAGATTTTTATTTTTTGCATCCTTTCACAAATTGAACCGTATTTTCTTGTTCACAGGCTGTGAATATGTCTGCTTATCTAACATTTTGATGTGTATGTTGAGTTCAGGACCCCGCTGCATGCAGCTGCTTATTCAGGAAACGTTGCTGGGCTGCAGCTGGTTCTGGCCCAGGGAGCAGAGGTTAATGCTGTGGACCACTGTGGATGCTCTGCTCTGATGGTTGCTGCGGCCTGTGGACAGACCAGAGCTGTTGGTATGTGTGAAATGAGATCGCTCTGTTAAAATGTTTTGGGTTTTTTTCCTTTCTGCACCTGGGAAACCCTTAAAACATATCGAGACCATTTTGAGCTAGGGAACTTCCTACAGTAGCTTCATATAGCACATTTCTGCCATGGTTTTTGATTCTCACAGTCCTCACTACTGGCTTCTTTCAGTACACCAGTTTGTCCCCTGTTGCACTGATAGTGTGTCACACCACATGAAAACACTGGGTAAAGGCTTGACTTGTAGTAGTGGGTTTGTTTATGTTTATTTTCTGTATTTCAGAGTTCTTACTGCACAAGGCGACGCCAGACCTGACCCTGGTGGATGTCAATAATAACACAGCCCTTCACTTAGCCTGCAGCAAGGTCACATACACACACAGATGGGTGCACTATATGCATGCAGTGTCACACAAATATTTGCATGAGTGTAGCAGGAGATAATTTTAACATCGGTCACATAAGGTGAATAAAAATGTAACAGTGAATACCTGTCTGATGTATACTTATAATTTAATTTGAACTACTTCTAATAATAATAATTTGCCCTAACTGAACCCTACAGTGGCTCATAATACTAAGAACTTGTGCTGAAATTCACTGAATAAAAACATTTTTCTACATTACAGATGGTTTTAACAACATTAGTCCAATGTGATTTTCTATGCAGGGTCATGAGATGTGTGCCTTGTTAATCCTGGGAGAGATCGCTGACTCCTCACTCATAAATGCAAGAAACAATGCTCTCCAAATGTGAGTTGTCTACCAAAGATCTCACAGTTGTCTGTGATATTTTCTGTACCAAAATGTTTCTGGTTGCTGTTTGTAGTCCAAGTAGCATTGACTGATCATGTTTGAGCAGGCTTTGGTCGAATGCAGGTTACGAGTCCATGTGAAGAGCACAAAAAGGGAACGCATTTGCTGAAATGCAATCTCAGAGCCACTGTCTGATGACGATTAGCTTTTTTAGAAATTGTGTAAACAAAGTCTTGGTCTGGATATATGCTGGCCACACTGGAAGCCCTGAAACATACAGTCATGGTAAAAAGAAAGTATAGCCTCATTAAATTCTAAGATTTTATGTATCAGGATATAATAAAAAATAATCTGGTCCTTAAAAAATCCTAAAATTAGGTAAATACAACCTCATATGAACGACAAAACATTTGTCCACAGTGCCCTGTAGTCAGACCTCCTCTTCTCATGCAGGCCCCTTCATATTGCAGCGAGAAAAGGCCTGGCGACTGTGGTGCAGGTGTTACTGAGCAGAGGAGCAGCAGTCATGGCTGTAGATGAGGAAGGTAAATTAGGATTATATTTCTGTGATAAGAATACCAAAGCAGGTATGTTGCTGCCCCAAAATGTCCCTGAAGGATTGTGTGGGTTAATTATTTGCCTTTTAATCCTCTGCAGGCCACACACCAGCTCTGGCCTGTGCCCCAAATAAAAATGTAGCAGACTGTCTGGCCCTCATCCTCTCCACCATGAAGCCTTTCCCTCCCAGAGAGGCTGGCCCTGGCACAGCCTCCCACTTCAGCCCCATCCTGAAGAACTGCACTATTGCTGCTTCCTGCGGGTCCAGTGGAAACCTATGTCATGCCTAAGTACAGGACCGTAAATTTCACGCTGTCAGTCACTATTAGCCTATTAGCCACTTTTAGACAAAATGAAATGTCATCCCAGCGTAACCCAAAGTCACCATGAACATCTGTGGTCATGCACAGCTTTTTCTCTCTCGTGTCATGGCATTTATAAAAGAGTATCATGACAGCATATGATCATTCTCCAGTAGCATAAAACTTAGTCTTACACTAATATTAGCTTTCACATTATTCTCTCTGTTAAGAGTATCGTTATTTTAATGAAGTACTAACCATTAGAAATGAATGGAAGGTTTAAAATGAGCACACTACACAAGCCTCCCCACCTGAACCTCATCCAGTGTCAGTATTTACTTCTATTTAAGCAACATAACCTGACTATACATATTTGTCCTCCGCTGATACAAGTGCACGAATGCTCAGGTGTTTGTTGTGTGTGTGTGTTTGGGTGTGTGTGTGTTTTTGACTTACGTACTACTTTGCATATTACTAGACGCTGCTTCTAAATATAAGTGATTTAAAGTATCTAAATGGTGCTGTAAACCTTTTATGCAAATAATAGGACTATTTTCTTATCCTACCCAGGGTGTAGCAAACACTACACTGATACAGATAACCTTATTATTCTAATATTATCATTATTAAAATTTCAGTTAGCTTAACAGTCATAAGCATGTCTGTAGTTTTAATGAGAGTTTGCCAAGTCTAGTGTAGATAGACTTCTTAAAATGAAGCTAACCTTGAAAATCTCAAATTATTGAATTAACCTCAGGTCAGTGTGTACTGTGCTCTTGGTGCAATAACAAGCACTGCTCATACTGGATGTATTTTAGTTCAATAAGCCAGACAGAAAAATGTTAAATAAATGAGCATCATGTTAGTTGCTGTGAACTGGTAATCTTACAAGGCTTTAAAAGTAAACTAGAACCAGTGTTTCTGAGTAAATAGGGGATTAATTGTTCATTCATTTCAAGTTCCAAGAGCCCACAGCATCTTTGAATTGTTTTGGGGTTTTTTTTCTTATAAGTGGTTGGAGACCCAAAGACGATGACTATAATCTCTCTGACAAACACGCACATTTGAGGAGTTGGAACTAACAAATGTTTTGCTTTTTTCATTTTAATGACACAGATGGTTCTCAAAATTCATGTCAAGTTTGATTAATCAGTTAATTGTTTCAACACCAGCTAGAAACATGAAGCTGTCACAACCTGTAAAACACTAATAATTAGATGAGTTATAAGTGATTTCTTTTTTTGATTTTTCTATACAAAGTCTCAGTAGGAAAATACCCAGAGTAACTGTACATGTACAGTATCTGAGATAAATCTGACTTAAATCTGTTCCTGTTGAAAATTCGTAATCTTTTGATTGCTATAAAGAAAATTGCCAATCACAAATTAGATTTTAAACAGTTGTTGTTAAATTGGTAAGCTAATTACCTGCACTGCTACAAAAAAGCCTCACTGCCTCTCTCTTTAAAGATCAGACTTTTTATAAATGGTGTTATGCATCAAATGTTTACCCTTTTTTACAAATCAAAAGCCAGATACGCAGCTGCTGCGCTTTTTCTAATTGATTATATATATTTTTTCTTAGTTATATCCGCTGTGCTATCTTAAAATAGCTTTAAACTATTTGCACTCTGACATCAAAGTTTACATTTTAAGATAGGCCATCCTTCATAGTGTTATGATGTTATGCCGTGTTTGAAATTTGGATTAAAGATTTAGGGAAAAAATCTGCTTGACATTTCTAAACACAGGTTGAAGTGAAATGTTGTGAATAGCTTTTGCCTTCAGGAATTTCTCTGTTGCAGCATTTCATGTCATGTCAACGTCTTCCGTACAGTTTACTGAGATTTCAGGGTGTGACAACTTGAATAAACTGTGGTTTGGTTGTGGCTGGCATTCATAATATTACAGAATAAATAAATCACTACTATCTCATTGAGTGTTGCTGTTGTTGATTTTTTTTTTTTTTTTTTTTTCAAAATCTCATTTGAGATTATTAAAACTGAAGCAACCATTTGGGTTGACCAAATTCCCATCATGTCAGCAGCCTTGTAGTCGGCCTCTGAGATGCAGCCCTCTGTGTGAGGGGAAAAAAAGAAAAACGAATTTTTTGTGCAACGTGGATTAATTTTTATCACATAAAGTTTGTATGCGAGTCAGAGTCAATTTGTATTAACTTTTTAAAATTTTTGATTTCAGTTCATTTAGTTTCCAGAGTGGGATTTGCTCATTACAGATTTATTGTTTTAAATATTGAGTTTTAGTTTTGCTTTTACTTGTTAAAGTATTACTTTTACTATTGTTTTAATTATAATCTAAGGCATATTTAATATGGGGGCTGAACTGAAGAAGTTGTATATATCTTCCTCTTCTTCTTTCGGCTGCTTCCTTTATGGGTCGCCACAGCGGATCATCTGCCTCCATCTCACCCTACCCCTAGCATCCTCCTCTGTCACACCAACCCTCTGCATGTCCTCCTTCGCTACATCCATGAAACTTCTCTGTGGTCTTCTTCTTTTCCTCCTGCCTGGCAGCTCCGTCTTCAACACCCTTTGTCCAGTATATCCACTCTCCCTCCTCTGCACATGTCCAAACCATCTCAACCCTACCTCTTTTAACTTTGTCTCCAAACGCTCAGCTGTCCCTCTGATGTACTCATTTCCAATATATAATAGGTATTTCAATACAAATGCAATACCTCTGTGGAGGCTCATGTAGATGTCCCAGTCTTAACAAAAATATGAACCCCTCCTGCTTGGTATGTTCACAAATTAGAAAAAACTCACAAAAACTAGAGGCATTTCCTGTTTTTGTTTGTTTTGTTTGTTTGTTTGTTTTTTACAGCCTGGTTTACGTTTATTTTAATTGCCTAAAGGTTTTGTTCAAATAAACCTAGCTCTACTTTAGTTTTTTTTAAACAGTATTAACTATATTATCCTGCCTGAGGCGTCCTGACGGTGGAGGTCGAGAATGATCGCAGCGCGTTGGTACAGTTTGTCCTCTCCCGGCTGCCGTCACCGGTCCGGGTTGTCCGTCGATCGTCCACTTGAGTGGCTTTCAGTCACCAAAATGGCGAATGTGGTGCTGGAGTTCAAGGCTTCTGCAGGTGACTCAGAGCCACAGAATCGCCCTATCCTGGTCATCGGGCAGCAGACCAGCCTGCAGCAGGTCAGCTGGAGCCAGATCAAAGGAAAACTCCAGCCAGTCGTTAGCAAAGAGGTAATCTGATGAATGTTAATGAAAGTTCAGCGCTGGCTAATGGTAGCGCCACGCTAACTAAAAGTTAGCGAAAGCTAGCACAGCTCAGTAATCTCATGACACAGCTTCAACACACAGTTAGCCAGCGAAAATTGGCCCCAGGAGCATAGCTCTAACATGTCAATCTAGATTAGTTAGTTAGGAAGCTAACTGTGACAATAGTAAAGAGACCTGAGCGGTCTTTGTGTGTACCCGTTTTTTTTTTAATATCAGTCAGCGAAAAAATAAATCATGATGCCAGTAATTCATATTTTGTTTACTGCAAAGGTTGTCCTGTTGTCACGGCACTACTGTGTGTTTCTAGGTTAGAGATCTGGTACTTAACGAACGCCCGACAGCAGCTTGAAGCAGTCATTAACTCTTCCGGGAACAATGTAGGATTTTACAGCTTGAGCACTACCGAGGATAAAGTCCCAGTCTTCAGTATCCAGATAATTCATGCCAGGCCATAATGTGAATGTAGTTTGTCCAAAGTGCTCCTAATGAGTGTTTAGCTCGCTGTCATATTTCGTGATCAGGCCCAGACATAAATGTTATGCTCTCACTGTGTTGCTGTGAGAATGTCATGCAGAGTTTTCAGAGGTGGTTGTGTCTCTCTGTAAAGAGAGAAATGAGAGAGCGAGTCTAAGTTTTCCTGTCAGAGAGCTTCAGACTGTTTGCCTACAATGATCACTCAACCCAGAGTTACTCAACTGCATGCAGGGCTCTGATTATTCAGAGGTTTTTCTATATTTAAGGTGGTGGAAACTTGGTGACACTAGGAATTTTTAAAACTCGTCTCACATTCCCGTCACCTACTGGCTCATTTCCCTCTGGTTTTGGTCTGCTGGAAACACTGTGCACAGACACTCACGCACTCTTATACTGTTGATGGGTTATAACCTTGGCAAAACTTTGCTTTGTCTTGAAACTTTGCTTATCTGATTCCTGTCCTGTCTGGAATCACATATTTAGTAATACATGGGATTGTATTTCAATGTCAGAGAATGTCCACTACCAGAAAAATCACACTGTTTAATTTCCCCCAAATTCTACAGACTGTTGATCACTTATACTGGGTTTACAACGAATGAATGAATTAAAGGATTCTTCGGGATCTTTAATAAGACAACAGCAAACTACACAAAGCTTTAACATCTTTGTGGTGAGCTAGAAATGTCAGTTTTGTCTTGTGTTTTCTCAGATCTGGCAGGCAGCTCTGAGTGCTTTAAACCCGAACCCCACGGACAGCTGCCCACTGTACCTCAACCATGCTGCAGTGGCCGCCCTTCCCTCACGGGTTAGCAGGCACAACAGCCCGTCTTCTGCCCACTTTGTGTCCCGTCTGGTCCGTTCCTGCCTCCCCGGAGGGAATAATCGCTGCATTGTGGTCAGTATCATCATCAGATTTGTTTTCTCATGTTCCTCAGGGGCGTCAGAGGGCACTTTTAGCTACAGAACAAATCTGCTCTTTAAACGTGCGTACTGTCCTTTTGTAACTCTCTCTGGGAGTCCCACGGCACTCAAATCTGGGGCATCTAGTGGTAAGGCAATTTGTTTTACTAAGTGGCTAACATACAGGTCTGTCTTTTCCCTCTCCAGATGGTGTGTGAGCGTTCAGATGTGTTTGCATCCTCGTGTGCAATCGCCAGGGCCTTCCCCCTCTTCTCGCGCCGCTCCACATCCTCACGCAGAGCTGACAAGAAGCACGTGACTGTGGAGTTTGTGATTGTTGGGCAAGACGCCAGTCCTCTGAATGCTGCAGAACTTGAGGTACTGTTAAGTTTTGAATTGTAGTTATCAATGCTGCTCATGAATGGTATGTTTGAAAGTACCGTTTGCCTTTGCTTAAATGCTTTTCTTATGTTCAGTGTCTTTCCAATGCTGCTGATGGAGTCCGGCTGGCAGCTCGCATTGTGGACACTCCATGCAATGACATGAACACAGACCACTTCTTAGATGTAAGTGAAACTTTGTCTTTTGTGGAAATTTTGTTAACCTGTAACACCCTACCTTTCCACGAATATGATACCTGTTTAAGCTTCTGTGTCCTCATTTTAGTTTGCCCATTCATACATTCATACAAATCAAGAGCTACCTGTTAAACTAGTTATAATCATCACAGCCGTACATTTCTTTTTCAGGAAATCAGGGCTGTGGGAACTGAACTTGGAATCACTCCAGTCATCATTCGTGGAGAGGAACTGAAACAAAAAGGCTTTGGAGGTACAGCCTCTGTAGATGTCTGCATACTTTATTTTTAGTTTGTGTTATGACAGTTCTCTAAAAATGCTGTGTAAAACCTTTTTGTTGAGTGTACTTTAGCCAAACTAGTTGTGCAACTCTTGTTTAAAAAAAAAGGGTAAACAAGAAAATCAGTTGCACTGTTCATTATATCTGTTTTCTATTGAAGATGGCATATTTCTTAACTATATAGAGATGTAATTACTTATTCTTCAGCTATTAATAATTCAGAAGCGTAGTTCACTTTTTAATTATGACTTACTGTAATTCTGTTTAACTTTGGCTGCAATTTCACTGGATCCTTTTGATTTCTTAGAGAAGCTTATTAGGGATGATCCAATCCAGCTTTTTCCGGTTCCAGTCTGATACCGATACTGAGTACCAATCCAGGGCCAGTGTTAAATTAGTAATCTGTATTCCTCACTGTGAGGATCAGATTGGGAGTCATTCTATGCGTAAGGCAACATCAGGCTTAATTTAAACAGCTCTCCTAACTTTGTAAAAGGGCTGCACAGTTAATCGAATTTTAATCTCGATCACAATTTTGCTTCTCACAATTAAATAAACACGATCGAGCGATACTGAAAATGTGTGCTCCGCCAATAAAATGCAAAGTAAAAGCAAATTGAGTGCTCCCTAATTCAGCGCCTGACCACGTTCCTGTATGTGCCAATCGCAGCTGTTTCCTGCACCACACAGCTTGAAGCTTCCTGGCTGTGGTCCAGACGAGTAACGCTACATTAAAAGATAGATGTACAATAAAAATCAAATGTCTGAGAAGGTGAGGAGCCTGTCTCTCGGGGTGGATCATCATCCCTTGCTTGTTGGCAATGCTTACTTGGCACAAGTGATGTTAACCAAGAAGAAATCATATGCAAAGAGTGGTGTAGAGTTGTGTCTGCAGTGGTTGCTAATGTGAATCGTCCAGCATCAACTCAGCTGTCCATGAAACTGAGCTTATACAGCGCGTCAGCATATCCATCCAGCTCACAAAGATGCACTGAAATCACCAACACAATCACATTGCATTTGCCCAAAGATATGTTGTCCACTAAACACGGTCTTTAATGAAGGCTTCAAAAAAACATGGACAAAAGCCATGTTATCCCCTCACGCGGTCATTTTTCTTAAAGTGGCAAAAGCTGCGCACGTGCGCTGTGCACAAAACTTCACAGGGGGAAAAAGAGAGGGATCTCACAGCTGTCGAGTACTTTGCTGTGGGTTTTATTCACGTCCATCATGCAGGTACAGTTCATTCAGGTGAACAAACACCTTATTTGTCTACAAAGAAGTTTTAATTAACAGGAATGTTGCACAGTGAATTGAAAGCAATGCCTTGTTGATTTTGCATTAAGTTTTAGTACAGTTGTTTATTTATATTTTTCTTCTAAGAGATGCACTGAGCTTAGGTGAATAAGGAGGACCGGTTTTATTTTGTTGCAAAGATTTGTACATTAGCAGGAATGTAGCACAAAATGGATGTGAAAGCAGTGTTATGTTTACATGACAGTGCAGTAAAAACACTTTTGTCACTAAAATCAATGAATAATCGTTACAATCATGATCTGAATATTGTTCAAAATAACCCTGGCTGTCATTTTTACCCATAATTGTGCAGCCCTACTTTGTAGCATAAAACGTAACACATATATACACCCAACAATATAAATTTTCTGAATTGTTGGTATTTATTAGTTAAATAATAAATGAACACAGGCCCAGGATAAATACAATGGGGGAAAAAAAAGAATAATGTACTGGTGTTGTTCATCTCATTTATTTGCACTGGTCTTTTTTGGACCATAATAAAAGCTTACCAACAAGTGTTACACCGATGTCCTTCTAGCTTCTTAGATAAGATCTAAGGTCTGGCAGTAAATGAGCCAGCAAGAGAGATAGAAAGCATCGTCATTGTTGGATCTTTTCAGTCATGTCAGCTCACTTTGACCCCAGTTTGCAGTTAGATAAAAAATGTTTGCAAACATACATACAAACAGAAGCTGTTGGCGTAGCAGTGTGAAATGCCTCCAAACGGCTACATTCTGCTGTTAGCTTCCTCCATGCTACATTAGTTCTGCTGCTAGCCGCTGCTGTCGTGTGGTGAAGTAAACACAGAACAACACAGAACCGAAGTGAATGGATCGGCTCACTGTCACAGATATCCGATCCAGCTTTTTTGGGTCTGTATCGGACCGATCTCAGATCAGATCCCTAAAACATACTAAAATTCGGGAATCCGCAGTCCTTGTGGTCTGTCACAACCTCAGATTAATGATAAGTGATTACAATTATTTACCTGTTTTCTTTCTCTCTACCCCCTCAGGTATTTATGGCGTTGGAAAGGCAGCAGAGCATCCTCCTGCATTAGCAGTACTGAGTCACACTCCCGATGGCGCTACGCAAACCATTGCATGGGTCGGCAAGGGAATTGTGTATGACACTGGTGGACTCAGCATTAAGGGAAAGGTATGCCCCAGTTTCCTGTGGAGAAGATAATAAACCTGCGTGCCTCACACAAGTATAGTTAAAAAATATGAAATATTATTTGGACAGCTGATAGGTGAGGATTGCTTATGGCTGATGTCTTTATTTAGAAATGTAATTTACGAGAA
The DNA here is from genome assembly GCA_015106735.1 of Paratilapia polleni. Classification (NCBI taxonomy): domain Eukaryota; kingdom Metazoa; phylum Chordata; class Actinopteri; order Cichliformes; family Cichlidae; genus Paratilapia; species Paratilapia polleni. Next base: position 22,810 of record VUQI01062409.1, read on the forward strand.
ATAAACAATTGTTACAGTTGTTTATCAAGGAGTAAAATGCAACTGTATTTGGCTTAGCCAGTGTATTTCACTCAAACGGTGTGCTGAGCCCTTGAATCATGGTGTGCTTGCACAGTTGACTGTTGTATCTCTAACATTAATCTTCACTGTGATCCTGTGGACCAACATTTCATTCTACACCCCAAACTGCCCATGCTGCACGTGCAGCATCACAGGAGTACGTCGCCTGTGTACCTTTCAGTCTGCCACCTTTCAAGAAGCTCATCCACTCACTGGGGGGTTGGGGTGATCCTGGAGCCTGCACACTGATCTTTTAGATTAAACTCTAAGCCTATTCTCAGCAATCTGTTCACAAGTAGTTGCTGTTGCATGCACTAGTTGAGCTAAAAAGCTTTTCTTACTGTAAATGCATTTATAGACAACTGGGTTACTGCCCTGCTCACTGCAGTAGAGATCCATCACATGTAAATGAGTTGTTTCTCTTTTCTTGTAGACCACAATGCCAGGGATGAAAAGAGACTGTGGTGGAGCTGCTGCCATTCTGGGAGCTTTCAAGGCCACCATTAAACAGGTGAGGATCCCACATCAGCTCTCACAGCGGTCACAGCTAGGCCTCAGTCACACAGGCCCAGAGGACAATTGGCGACCCCCTGGGAAAGATGTCGCTAGGGAAAGATGAGTATTTCCCGACTGGTTGGCGAGTGGTTGCAGGCTGTTGAAATTAGTTGCAAAGAGGGTGCTGCACCAAAATCCTCCTTGTGATTTATTTGGTCTCTAGCAGATTGCCGCAGTCGCGCGTGGTTTGTATGGAAGATCCCGACTTCTCTCCAAACACTGGCAAAGTACTCGCCAAGCGGTAGTGAAACTTGGGAAAAGTGCAAACGCAAACTAGAAACGGAGAACGTTCACCTTCGGAGTAAAAGTTGTGCCTTACCGCTGAAGCCAACACTTTTCAAAAGGTGCAACTTTTATTTGAAGGTGAATGGTCTCCATTTCCAGTTTGTGTCGCACTCTTCAGTTACACGACTTCTTAGCGAGTATTTGGCGAGTGTTTGCAGAGAAGTCGGCAAGGAAGTTTCCAGTGCAGCTCTGTATACGGCTTTGGAAACAGTTTTATTTAACGACAGCAAGCGACAACTTGCTAAATGATCAGGGAATACACATTTTTCCCTAGCGAGTGGTCACCAGGGGTTGCCAACTGGTCTCTCAGCCTGTGTGAGTGGGGCTTTAGCAATCAATTTCACAGCAACTGCCAGCAACCACTCGCAGCTGGTCAGGGAATACACATTTTCCCCTAGCGACTGATGGTTGCCTGGCAGTCACCAACCGGTCTCTAGACCTGTGTGACTGGGGCCTTAGGTTCCTCTGTGTGGCTCTAATGTGTCTTTTCTCTCTCATCTGTTTGCTTTCAGGGCTTTAAGGATAATCTCCACGCAGTGTTTTGTCTCGCAGAGAACTCAGTGGGACCCACGGCCACACGACCCGATGATATCCACACTCTCTATTCTGGAAAGTGAGACTTTCTTTAAGTAATAATGTTTCATTTACTTGGAGTTTTATTTGACATACTTGGTATCAAATTACCTGTTTTGATTTATGCTCACTGCTCATTTTCTCTGTGCTTTTATGGTGTGACTGCACACAAACTATGTCTGATATCGTTTTCCAAGCTAAATCAAGAGGAATGAAAACGGGCCATGGTATAAAATGTTCACAATCTGTTTCTTTCTAAAGGTCAGTGGAAATCAACAACACTGATGCAGAGGGCAGGCTGGTGCTGGCTGATGGAGTGGTGTATGCCAGCAAAGACCTGTCTGCTGATATTATTCTGGATATGGCCACACTGACGGGGGCACAGGTGAGTGACTCGCGCTAAACCAACCACAGCAGGCACCCAGGTCAACTGATTCTGTGCTGCCAGGCAGGTACTGCTTTGTAGCTGAAGCCTCTTTGTTTCTGTTGTTCAGGGAATCTCCACAGGGAAGTACCATGCAGCTGTGATGACCAGCAGCGAGCAGTGGGAGGCTGCAGTTGTGCGCGCAGGCCGCAGCAGCGGGGATCTCGCTCACCCTCTGGTCTACTGCCCCGAGCTGCACTTCAGCGAGTTCACCTCTGCTGTGGCTGACATGAAGAACTCTGTGGCAGTAAGTGGCAAACTTACTCAAATCCATGGCCAGACACAATCTAAATCAAACGCAAGAGAAATTTCACCATCTACTTAAAAACAAGTTCAGTGTAGCTCATTGTTCTTGGTTTATTTAGGGTCAGTATCGGCTGGCACACATTACTGATAAGTGTCGTACAGTGCTGTGCAAGAAGAGTCTTGAGCCACCCCTCGTTTCTTTCTTTTTTCCTTCCAAGGAGCCAGACTTTCTTGTAGATTTTAACGTGGTCTTGAGCAGAAGTTCTGCAGTCTTTCTGAAGGTCTTTCAAAGTTTTTCTTTGGACATTGGCTGCTTTTTCACTCATTTTCAGCCCAGTCCTTGTACCTGACCATTTTCAGAGGAATGGTTTTTTTTTGTTTGTTTTTTTTTTTTTTTTTTGTTTTGTTTGTTTGTTAAGTCACTTAATACTGATCTTGGGGCTACATTTCAGCCAGTGATGTTGGGGATCTTGTCAAAATTGATGGAATTTTGAACGCAGAAAAGTACCATCACATTTTGATCCACCATGCAAAACCATCTGGATAGCGTCTGATTGGCAGCGGCTTCATTTTTCAGCGTGACTATGATCTCAAACACATTCTCAATGCAGTGAAAGCATACCTGGATAGAAAATCACACAATGGAAACACCATCAGTCATGGATTGGCCTCCCCACAGCCCGGATCTCAGCATTATTGAAGCAGTGTGGGATCATTTTAACAGAGAACAGAACAAAAGGCAGCCAACATCCAAAGAAGAGGTTTGAATGTCCTTCAAGAAGCCTGGAGAACTATTCCTGAAGACTACTTAAAGAAATTACAAGAAAGCTTCCTAAGAGAGTTCAGACTTTAAAAAAAATAAAGGTGGTCATACCAAATATTGACTTTCAAGTTTGTTAGATTAGTACAAACTCAGTTTTTGCCTTATATACTGTTTCCATTTATGTTTGCACGTTTCACTAAATAGCTGCACCTATTTTCCATTTTCCTAGTAAAATATAAAGAAATAACGGGTGACTCAATACTTTTGCACAGTGCTGCGTTATGATTACAGTTAGCATTTTTTTTCTTTAGACTGGATTGTGTATATCTTGTCTTTTCTAGGCTCATTCCTGAGCCATGTCCTTTAATATTGATTAAATCTGTATCTGATCCTCCCCAATTTCAAACTATTAAGCTCATTAGCTTAAATTATTGATATGGTAGGCTATTTAAAAAAAAAAAAAAAGGTTAACTGGGAGAGATGTGACTCCTGAAAGCGTGATGACACAGTCAGCTGGAGAGACATCAACTCACTCTTTTGAAGTTGTTGCAGCACACAAACCCACTGATCTTTGCTAAAGATTAAAGGTTTGGTTGCTGAGGTATGTGTATTCTTGTACTGACAGGATCGGGAGAACGCCCAGAGCTCCTGTGCTGGCCTCTTCATTGCTTCTCACCTGGGCTTTGATTGGCCCGGTGTCTGGGTCCATGTTGACATTGCCTCTCCTGTTCATGCTGTGAGTACCTGATGCTTTGCTGTGTAGAGGGATACCTTTATCCAAAGAAAAAGCAACATTTTTCTTTTTCTTTTTTTTTTACTAAAATGAATTTATATGAGCACGTTCCAGTGGTACAGACTTTGTTTTGCTCCCTAGCAAGGTCGAGCATTAGTTGAAAATGCTGACTCGGAACTCGGAATTTCCATCTTCCCACTTCAAATGGAATGCAGCATATTGGGTATTGCACTAAACTTGTTCAGACTACTGACTTCATTGTTGCAGCTCACAATTACATTATGTGTACATGTAGAGCATACAGACACAACGTTTGACATATATATATATATATATATATATATATATATATATATATATATATATATATATATATAAAAAA
>VUQI01062410.1:22026-47097 GCA_015106735.1 Paratilapia polleni
TTGTTTTGCATGTTTCAGTACTGTTCACTGCCCGTGTGTGTGTGTGTGTGTGTGTGTGTGTGTGTGTGTGTGTGTGCCTATGTGTGTGCTGTATCTGATGGTAACCTATGGATTGACGGAGGAGGAGGCTATTGTTGTCAGCCTGGTGGTTTGTTCTGCGGGAGCTGCACTTTTACCGGAGAATGCCCAAAGCAAGCGGAGCTGTTACTGCACGGATAGCGCAGAAATACACCAGAGAAACACGGTAATTACACTCTTCTTTCTTTCTTTGGAATAAATGTCCCAGCTTTGTTTGTTATTCTCATTAGAATGAAAAGGAGATCTCGCGTGAGGCTGTAGCATCGTCTCAAATCACAGCAGCGAAAGCAGCTCATCCTATCGGAGGCTGCGGGTTTGTTTACCATCACTAAATGACACCTAGAGCCGCTATCAAGGTCCGGATGGGAGTGAAACACGTCTGTACCGTGAGCAGGCTGGGTCGGCATCCTTCAGCCGCCTGGCTACACATGTCTCTGGGATGGAGACAGTGAAGGCAGCAGCAGCAGCAGCTCTCAGGCCTGCTGGGAGATCAGAGCTGCAATAACACACTGAAGTTATTCAGCAATGTCCCTAACAGCTGAAACCAGAAGCAGTGATGGGGGCAGCATTCATTCATCTTATATTTAAGTCAAAATACTTCAGTGTAAAAAGTCGTGCATTAAAAATCCATTACTTTAAAGTGTGCAAATAGGCTATTGTTGGAAAATAAAAATACCCTTTTTGCAGATAAATGGACCTTAGATTATTGCTACTCCTGCATTACAGTTTTTCTGAACTGATAAAAGATGAAATTGCATTCTCTGAACCAAATACTCAGTCCTAACTTTTTTTTTTTTCTTTGGCAAAACCTTAAACAGTTCTCAACCAGTTAGACACAATTTGCAGGTCTCATTTAGGCATTTTTGCAAAACTCTAATCACTTTCTCACTCGCTGAAACGCATTCTACACAGTAACTCACTTGTGATGCATAATGGTAACTACGACAGCACTGAAGTTATTTCTTAAACCCAACACGTTAATTTTAACGAGTAAATGCCAGTTCAGAGCGCACAGTCAGCAAGGATCATATGAGAGTTGATATCAACAGTGGATGGAAACAGTCTGAGAGGAAGGAGGAAGAATTTGTGGAAGAGGACATCAGTAATTGCAGATGAAATCTGAGCAACTGTGAGGAATCCTAACCTATATGAAAAAAAGAAGTAGAAATCTGAAGTAAATCTTGTACATATGTCAACTTGTCTCGTGTGATTTAAACACTTTTTCTCATGCATCATAGTGTAATGTTTACCAGATTTATTGAATTGTTACATGTGAAAAATTTAAAAGGGTAAATCATATCGTATCATAGACATATACGTCTTATAAAACAGAAAGTACATATGAAACCTAATTTCTGCAGATTCTCTGTGGACGCCACACTCTTGAATATTTACTGCACGGATATTTTTGTAATTCTGGTAGAATTTTGGCATGTTTTTATTTTTCTGGAGCTGCTACATTCCCCAAACACTGTGTTTGCCTTTCTTTGCTGTAGTGTGTAATCAGTGCTTAGTAGAGTTATTATTACAGGCTGTGTGTGATCTGGAGATGTGTGATTTTGAACACAGATAAAACTGTTTTGAAGTGTTTGTGAGGTTTTGCTGGAAAGATTTAGAGGCTTTGTTTATACAGTTTGAAAACTGGATTTTGAGTTTAGAGTTTTAAGAAAAAGGTGCATTGTACTTTTGTCGCTAGCTGAGGTGGTGCTGTCATTATTTTATTTAACAATTCAGTGATTGCTTGATTTGTAAAAACTCAGTAGGAGTCCGTAACAGGGTTCCAGACCCAAGACTGCATCATCAGTGGCACAGAGCAGACTTCAGACTTCAGGGCTTCAAAATCCCCCAATTCACTGGGTGTTCTTTATGTTTAGTAATTCAAGTAATTCCACAAGAACCTGAATCATTCAGTTACAGTAAATATTCAGTGTGTCCTGCTGTATTCACTCTAATGGAATTTTGTGTCTCTCTCCTTTTCAGAGCTCAAATGGTGCTTACTCCTAAATCAAATGGCATTTGATCAAATTCCCAGACTTGTGGTCCAACAGGAAATTTTTAACCGCAGGGCCCCCTAACAGTCAGTGCTGTCAGCATAAAGTACACGGCCGCTCTGTTTGTTCAGTCCAAGAAACAGTCCAAACCTCAAATTTTAAAATTACAAGATTATTATTCCTTCATTAACGTGTAAGTGGTGTCATAATGGTTTAGCTAGTTGGAGTGTAGAAACCTTTAAACGCTGTAAATACAGATTATTGTCATAATTGATTCCTGCGCTACTCATTTTTTTATCAGTCAGTTGAAACATCTCAAAAATGACCATGATCATTTTCTAGAGCTCAAGATGACATGTCTGCAGTCTTATTCTGTCCAACCAACAGTCCAAAAAGCAATGATATTAAACTTATGGTGATGTTAAGACAAAGAAAAGTGGAATATTCTCACATTAAAAAGGAACGGGAGCAATCTAAGGTACCGCTTTTTTTTTTCTTTTTTGCTTAAAAAAAGATTCTGAACCACTCAGACACTGAAAGAGTTGCCGATTCATTTTCTGCCATTTGACTTGACTTGGTTAATTGATTATTTGATGAAGCTTTACTATTTTCAGCTATTTAATGTACTGTTATATAGTCTAATGTGTAACAGTGTATCACAGTTTAAAGCAGTGGTTCTTTCATTTTGAGGATGGGACATAGAGACACTGCTGATGGAGTGTGGATGAGTAAGGGAAAAATATGAAGTGAAACTAAGTTGAATAAATATGATTTGGGGTGGAAAACAAAAATACAAACTAGATTTTTATTCTTAATGATTGTTTAAAAAAATGTGGGTGGCCATGCCAGAAAAGGTTTAAGAAACATAAATTTAAACTATCATTATAACTAAAGCTGTCACATCAATGTAGTGGAGGTAGAAAGAACAGAATTTTATCTTGAAATGTGGAGGAACAGAAGTATAAAATAATATGAACTGGATATACTCAAGTATAGCACAAGCACTTGTCATTTGTATTCAAGTACAGTACTAGATTAAATATCCTACATTTAACTATACCTTCAGTTATTCTTCAGTGTACCATATATATACGTATATATGTGTGTGTGTGTGTGTGTGTATAATAAAGTCTGTTTGGATGGAACGCAAGTGATTCAGCACTAGTTCTAGGGGATTTGGTGTTTTTCAAGTCAAGACAGACTATAAGCTTGTGTTGGATTATGATTCAAAACTTAGATCTCTTTGATAAGAGAAAAAAATCTTTTCTAAATTCTTTCTCAAGATTTTTTTCTTAAGCTCCTGGCATGGTATTAATTCAACACACTGCCTCACTTGTTTAAAACTGAATATGCCTTAATACCAGGTTTGTCTGTTTTGATTCTGTATGGCATGGTTTCAGCAACCTGACAGAGTAATCTTAGCTAGTTCAAATTGTGATATTGAGTTTATGAAATTATGCAGCCAAACACTTTATTCAGCCCCAGTACCTTAAACTTACCAGAGGGCAAAAAAAATGACACATTTCTCACTTTCAACAGTCCCACCCTGACCATAAACCACCTCAGTAAACATCTTGATTCAAGTCCAATTGCCCCATCTCCACTCAGTGATGTGGTTTATTAAATAAAGCTATAACTCCACTTACATTCTGTGGATAAAACACACCCAGAGTCCCCTGACAGACAGCGTACGTGTTCATCAGTCAGGTAGAGTAAAAGGGTGCAGTCCAGTCTCAGTTCTGTCTCCTAGTTTGGGCCTCCACCCTTTGTACTGGGACTCCTGCCAGAGCTCGTCTATGATTTAGTGCTCTGACCACATGCAGCCGCTGCCATATGCTTCAGAAGACAGCTCATATTTAAAGCTTCTGTGAGCTATCAACCTTTCTACATGAACCTCAGCAGGGTCAGAGCTGATGTATTGTACTTTTTGAATAGTTTCTGCCAAATGCATGAAATCTTTGCTGACAGAAATAAAATCCAGTCTTTGTTGGTTCAGAATACACAAAGTATGTTAGAATCTCCAGTATCTGTGTGAATACCTAATCTAATAGCAATATCCAAATGTCTAAGATTTCCAGTGATCCAAACGCATTCTGATACTAATGTTTATTGAAAGAGTATGCTTACAACTAACGTGCTAAAGCCCGAATGTGGAAAAGTCTGAAATACAAGAGCTTTTAGAGCTTCATTGGTCTTGAGAACTTGCCACTAAAACTGATGCTCTTTCAGGGTTGCAAAGAGGAAAGCTCCGGGATTAGTAGCTGACTGTAAATAAAGAATTATGTCAGAAAAACATGATGTAGGGAAAGATGTCTATGCTCTGTTGGTGAGAGGAGGAATCTGCATTATTACATCATCAGAGGTGAACGACACAATAAGTCGATTAACCAAGTCTTAATCTTCAAACAGTCCCTGGAAGGGGTGTGGAAGATAGCAATAAGAGATGGACAGTACCTAAGTTCTAAGTTTTACAATATGTCATGATGGTCTAAAACTCAAACTCAAGAACAAGTTTTGAGCTATCAAAGACAGCTGGAGATGTTTTTATTTAATTTTCTTTCTTTATTGTCTTTGTTTTCTTGTGACAAATTTGTTGTTTAGCTGAGCGGTTATTGAGAAAGCTCTAACACATGGACTGGACTGAACAGCCTTGTTTTGAGCAGGCACAAATATGCTTCTAGCTGTTCTCTTTTCAGGAAGAGGATCTTCATGATTGCCTGTGACACATTTGGGGGGGCATCTGTAAATTGAAGCAACAAAAAAGAACTTCAATTACACTCTCTCCATTTGGACTTGCACTAGTTTTGGTTATGGAAGACTGATAGTTAAAGGAAACAGAGTTAGCAGGTAACAAGTAAGCGATGTTTTGTGTTAAAGTTCAGTTTTCCTTCCTAGCCATCCAGACATCATGCCAACTTTGTGGCTTTAAAACAATGTCACCTGACTTGCACTTTTCCTGCCAACATAATTACTTTGCCCACTAGAAGATGCTGCTACTTAAATAAAGTACAAGATACAGTATGTTGTTCTAAGACATTTAATGAAACAGCCACTAAAGTCATTAAAACCGATGGAGTTGTTTTTGTGGGAGCACTGTCACCGGGAATCAAATTTCTTCTGGCTTCTGACTATCGGGTTAGAGAAAACACCTTAAGCTCTTGCAGTTTTCAAGCTTTCATAGTGCACCTAACAATCAGCATATTATTCACCTGAGTAAATGACAAGGCTTGCATATGTCTCAAGTGTCAGTCTAACAGTAGGACTAAAGTGCTGGTGATGTAACTGCACCATCTTCCTCGCTCTGCTTTAACTGTGTCACTGGGAGTCAGCCAGAAAGGAGCTCCATCTTCTGCATTCCTGAATTATTCAGCCAGGTTAACCCACATTCAGACACAAGGTCTGGGAGGCAAAAATAGTAAACCAGGCAGAAGATGTAGAGTCATGGCCAGTTTTGACTCTCATGTTGGTCCCGCCACTAAAGTACTAATTTCATTGTGCCCTCCACATGAAAGCTAAAAGTTGTTAAGCTTTTTTTTTTTTGGTCATCAGTTACAAGCAATGGTCTTAGAACTCTCAGGGAGATACAGATGGTAAATATTGATCTTCAGCAACAAAACAAGCAGGATCTGTAGACAACATGAACACAGTGGAAAGGTAGCATACTGCTACTGCTAAAAATATACCTCCAACTCACTTTGCAAAGTCAGATGCTCAATTTGGCCTCCATGTGATTCGCTCCAACACACCATATACTGTGCTGTGGTGTCATAAAACTGGGTCTTATATATCTATTTGGTGCCTGCTACAGTAATGGTGGTGATGGCCTTTTGGCAAGAGTTCGGAGAATGAGCGTGGTGAAAAGATATAGATTTTCAGACAACACTGAAGAGGTGATATTTCTACATTGGTTTCAGATGCCTCTGCTGATTTATTTGGGTGATAGTGTTCTCTATTTTTTCTGATTAGCTAAATTTTATGGATCAAGAACTTGATAGGACACCAGTAGGTCAAGTGGACAATATAAAGTATTTCAAATGCTCTGATGTCTCAAAAGAGTGTAAATTTGGAATAAGTCATTACTGTTTGAATATTTGTTCCCACCTACATTCAACCAAATGATAATTTCTAACAAAAAGGTTAGCAGCCCTGGCAGCCTGCCCTCAAAACTGGAACTACAGAACTCAGATCATTGTTACTGCACAGTCTGTATTTTATAACAGTGCCACATTTTTGTGATAGCTGATCAATTGACAAAAAACTCAAGAGTGTGACATTAGCTCAGAAGCATTTTTGCCTGAATGTCATAGCCACAGTTTCAAGGCCAGATGCTTTTTGTGGACTAAATGAGCATTAAACAAAAAAGGAGCCATTGACATCATTATGGGCCTACACTCCTGTACCTATCTGCTGGTCTGGCTCCTCAGAGCTCTTTGTTCCTCTTTGTTCAAGCTTTTGGAAAAACAGATTTTCACTGCATAATTCTGCTTTGGAGTTATTCCTAATCCAGATGATTTGCGTGTCCTGAAACTTGTCCAGATCATTACTCCGGGTCCCGTCATTGGTGTAGATCTGTACAGAGGATGTAGATTAAGATGGATTAATACCCTTGCTTCTTTGTTTGGGGATGATCTGGCAGCCAGCATCCAGCTCCAGCTGGGTGAGGTTCATTGTTTTAAAAGTGGCTCAGAGAGATAATGCTAGGCCATACTGGTAATTGTACTGCACTGTGTTTTCTATATTATCAGCCCTTAGCAGTGGTAAACTACTGAACAGAAGCAAACTCAGACCTACAAAGCAGGTTAATATTGCTAATTGAGTACTGATGCAGAGGCTTCAGCTGGTCTCCCGAAGCCCAGGCTTCTCATTGCACCTGTTCATGCCTACACACCTTCCCTGGTGGATGCTACAGCCTGCAGGAACAGGCAGCTGCCCTTACAAGATGAGCTTTGCAGTCAAAAATACCCCCTGCTCTGGGACTTGCTACCAAACTAAGCAATGCATAGGGCCGTCAGGAGTGCTGAAAGATCTGACGCCTGTCTTGTGACATCCTCTCCTACCAGGGTAGTAGGACGGACAGGGCAGTATAGCAGCTTTGATCTGGTTGCCTTCCACCTGTTTTCCAGGTACCCTTTGTCTTGGTTCAATGTCTCAGCTCTTTCTGTTGTCACATGTCATTAGTGCAACTGAACAACAACTTTAAGATGGTTGACTGCTTGCATATTCTTGTAGCATGCTCCTTTGTCAAACCACAGATATGATAGGCTGTTAAGTCAGGGTCACTGTGGTCAGAAGAAGCTCTGCTCTTGGAACGTAGTTGGACCTTCCATGTGCATGCATATAAAGGTGTAGGCAGGGAGAGCAGGATTAAGACTCAAGCACAGAAACTGAGCAGGCATCAGTAACTGTAGATGCCATATTGACTAACTGAGATACAGTATGAAAGAGGAGCTCAGGTGGAGATGGGTTGCAATGTGGCTATGGGCAAGCTAAAGCAGTTTAAATGGCATGCTCAGTATAAGAAAGCCAATTGAATGTGTAGCAGGGTATCAGCTGAACCATTAGCTCATGTGGGCTGGCACTGAAATAAGATGATCTGCAACCATTGCAGATCAGCTTGACTTTGTTATCCTCAATTTCATGAGGTAGAGAGGGAGCCCTTTCATGGTGGTTTGCATTTAATACATGGAAGTGAAAATATTAAATATACTATCAAACTGTTTTCTTATTACTGTTGATGGGGGGTCTATATAAGTCAGTAAGGGTACATATTGCTATCATTTTAAACACCTAGGTCTTGTTATGTCACAGCACCTTGGTGTGTGTTTATATCAGCACTGATACTTTTATACTTTCACGTGGGGCTTATGCAGCTCTGGAATGCAGCTGTGTCCATGCTATCCTCCTCTTTCTATCTAACAGACAAACGCACAGTACACTCACCATAACCTGCTTTCAAACCACTAAATCAATGACCACATCTCAGATTTTATTGGCTCTGCTCTGGCACAGATTGTTTGCTGAGTTAAGATCAGCCATCATGCATTTTCACAACCGATATTTAACACCCCCACTACGATATTATTCTACTAACCCTTCAAATCTAATGCAAGGACTTATTGGTAAGTGTGTTTATTCTGTCAGATGAAGTCATTAAAAACAAAGCGTGCTTCAGCATTACCAGCTGATCATGTTTGTTTTAGATTCCAACAGTCGCCCACATCTATCAGCTGTGTTATTTTTTTCTGAGTCATCTTCAGTTGTTGTTCTCCAGCTTACACAAATCTTGCTTTTTTTTTTCTGTAGATATTGACATGAAGAAAGACATCGAGACTCTAATAGCAGAAGAACGGGCAGATATCATCTTGAAATATGCTACGGTGAGTTTGTGCTTCCACGACACAAGACAGTCTCAGGGTTTTGATTTGCTCCAGATGGATCATGCAGTTAGAGTGACTTTTGGTAAGAAACTTTGATATCATTTGTTTTAAATTTTCTCCTCATATATTTATTTGTGCAGATACTGTTAGGACACAGTTTTACTATGTAGCATTTCACTGCAGCGTCTAGATGCTTTAACAGTGTGTCTAAATTATCACCTATGTGTGTTATTCGTGTGTAGGAGGAAGAGTTGACACGTGGTTGATTTTGTGCTTAACAAAACCAACAGAAACTCACAGAAGGACGAGAGCGTGAATTTAAATGTGTGTTTGTGTGTGCTTTGTGTGCAGTGCATTTCTACATGTGTGGAGGACAGCAAATGTGTATGTGTGTGGGTGGATGTGAGTACGCTGGCAAAGTGCATTAATAACACGTTGTGTAATAATATGTTTGTGCCTGTGGTGTGATGTGATTGGAGAATGATGACCACAGATATTAAATGTGACTGCAGTGGAAAAGTAACATTGAAAACAAGCATGAAAAACAAAACTAAGTCAGTGAACAAAACTAAACGGAGATGATAAAGTAGTCATATGAAAAAGAACGTTTTCACAGGCCTCCATGAAAGCCTGTGTATATGTAGCCTCAGTCTCCTTTCAGTCTTTGTCAGAATGTCTGTTTATCTTCCCTGTTTGTCATCTCTGTGTTTCTGTTTGAAGAGTTTGGATTTTGCTTTTTTTGGGATTCTGGATTATGTTTAAGGACTTTGGCTTTTCACCAAATAAAGGTTGTTTTGTTTTTTTTAATTCATTCTCATCTGCCTGTGAGTCCTGTGTTTGGGTCCTGTTCCTGCAACCCTTGACACTGTGGCTGCAAAGCAAGCCCAAGTCATTATCCCTCCACCACCGTGCTGACAGTTGGTATGAGGTGCTTGCGCTGATATGCTCTTTAGTTTTTGCCAAACATGGCGCTGTGCATTATGGCCAAACATGTTCAGATGCAGCTTTGCAAACCTAAGCTATGCTACAATGTTCATTTTACAGAGAAGAGGCTTTCCCCTGGAAACCCTTCCAAACAAGCCATACTTGTTCAGTCTTTTTCTAATTGTACTGTCATGAACTTTAACATTTAACATGCTAATTGAGGACTGCATAGAGTCCTGTGAAAACTTTCTTTTTCACATGACTGCATGCCCTTTCTTCTTGGTTAGTCTTGTACCACAGATTCTTGAATACACTGAAAAGAAAGATGTCGCCTGTGTACATCTAGTAGAAGTTAAGCCCTGTCATTTTGTTTTCAGTTTAGAGATGCATCAGTCTGGTTTTTATTGTCCCAATACTGATACAGATATCTTGGCTTTGGGAATTTAATAAGCCATGTTCCTCAGTTTGAGCAAGAAACTATAAATCTGCAAAAAAAGAAAAAAACAACATCAGGCTTCCAGTCTGTCTAAAGCAGTAAGAAATATGAATCCTGAGCATGAACCTTATGTATAAGATTGCCAAAGCCTCCATGATGTTTCCTATTGGTTCACTGACTCCTGTTTTGAAGCTTTGAGTTTAGCTTTTTGGCTGTAGCCATCTTGGTTTTTCCGAGTTAGAAGTGACCACATTTGGAGGAAAGAATACTATGTTATCAGCTTGCTAGCTTGTTAATAAAATATGCCAGTGTAAAATGGTCACTGCAGAGGCACACGTTAGTGGTAATCCTCAGCTCTCTATCAGCATGATAAATCAATCCATCACCTTTTCAGCTCATCATTGTTGGGAAATTTAAACCTCTGATGTTTAAGTCATCATAGATGGTAACCCTACCCCTAACTCTATCCTAATCCTACATTTTGGAGAAAGACAAAACTGAATTTTTTGGAAAAAAATATAAATAGTTTTTGATGTGTCTCATTTTGAATGATTGGTTTATTTGTTCCCTGATTTCCACAACTTGAGAGAATAATAATTAAAAAAAAAAAAGTTAAATATTCTGATTGCATAATGTTAAGGTTAGGTTGTCACTGATGATGATTTAGACCTTAGAGGGTTAAAAAAAAAGAAGCCACAGTGAGCAGGAAAGCTTCTTCAAGCTGTGTAACATAAAAAATGAGCTTTACTAGAAGCTGGTCAGAGTGGTAAATGTGCTGATGCAGAGTTGAGCTGGGGCCGGGTGGGGTTGGTGGCAGCCAGAGGTTAAATTTAGCTCAGCAGCTTGAAGCGAAGGGGCGATGGGATGGCAATGGAGGGGTTTGATCTGTCTAGCCATAGCAACAACTGTGACACACTGTGCAGCAATTGAGTTGACACTGACCTGTGGGGACTGGCTGAACTCCCAGTCACTGTGATTTCTGTGTATGGATGATGGGATCTGGCTACATGTAGAGCACAATGTAGAGAAGAGAAGCAGAGCTGGGAAAAGGCTGACCCCATACCACAGATATTTATTCCCAGGCGGACCCTGGGTAAAAGCCTGTCAAAGATCCATGCAGGTTTATGCCTTTTATGTTTCCAGAAACACCAACCTGGCCTCGCTTTACCTGACATGTGTTGCTCTCTGGCTCCCTCTAATGTTTTTTTCCACATCACAGCATTTTCCACTCAGTATTTACAGCTCCAACCTCCTGGTAGAACTCTTATTTAGGTACTAATGTGGCTTGCAGTAGGTTGCTGCTTTTAAGAGATTCAAACAGTGTTTCTCTATCAAACCTGGCTGCATCAGCATGTGGAAAAGGCTCTTCTTTTCAAATCCTAACTTTTTTTACTTTCGTGAACAGGCAGCTTTTAGTTCTGCTGTGCAAGGCTGGAAATTTGGAAACACAAGTGAACAAAGTGTTTTTGCCCAACCTTCAGTTTACAAAGGTTAAGGCAGCTCAGGTGAAAGTTTGCCAAATTTGAACATTTGGAGCACTCTTGATTCACTGTAGGTGAAAAAAAAAATGACAGTGAATGTGGTTATGCTGGCTTACAGAACATCTGATGTTGTGTGCACATTTAAACACAGGATCCAGAAAGCCGTTCCAAATATTTATTTCTTATATTAATGATGTTTAGATGGATGGATGCATCACCAAATACATTCACCACCTTGGTATTTCCATTGTCTTCAAGGTAACAGGACACAGGAATAGGATCCCTTTAGTTCTCAGGCCTGTCCTTTCAGGCCAAAAGGGTGTCATTAGATAGACTTCTGGTTGTGTCCAATAGATCGGCTGAATATGATGTAATATGCTACGTGTGGCGATGCTAGGAAGGATAAGGTTTTTAAATTTGTGATTTAACACTAGAGGTGTGACAAAATATCAGTACAGCAATATCATATTGCCTCCTTTCGGGATGCCTTTATGATACACTGGGACCAGTATTTTAGGATTACACTATTTATTGTGTTAATATTATTATACCAACTTAAACTCTCTCCGTCAGTCTGAGTCGTAGAGTCACTGCTTCATGGCTCTTGCTGCTGGGACTGATGGCTGCCCTTTGCTGAAACTGGTTCTGAAGGAGGTCTTTTCCTATTAAAACGTGCTTGCTTATAGAGGATCATTGGATACTTGGGATTCTCTCTCAATTATTGTAAGGTATAATCATGACTGTTGTTGTGAACTACTGTTATATATATTAAAATTTATTGAATGGAAGTTAACCAACTTTCAATGAAGAAAAAGAAAACAATCATTCTCATAGGTGGCAACCGTAACCCTAACACTGCCCTGATCCTATATTTTGGAAAAAGGCAAAACAGATTTTTTGGAAAAAAGCTAAAAAAAATTTTTAAATATATATCAGTTAAAATGGTTATTTTCTTTGTTGGCTAATTAGCAAGATTTAGAACCTGTTTTTTTCCTTTCTTTTTTTTTTTAAACTATGTATTCCAGTTGCATAGGTCATCACAGATGATGACTTAGACCTCAGAGGATTAAAAACTATTTACGTTTCTCTGAGAAAAAGTCTTCTTTTCCCAGAAAATATAGATTAGCATTAGGGTTAGACTTAAGTTAAATGTCAGAGGGTTCAAGTCCATTACAGGCAACTCTGTTGTTTAATGACACATTGAGACAGTCCTCATCATGTCATACAGTTTAGAATATCTTTTAAACTTTATCCCTGTGTCATTAAAGCATATGTAGTAGATTCACAGTAAAGTCATTTCTTCAGTTTCTTTTTGTACTGCTATTCTCTTCGCTGATGTTGAATTGGATCTTTTTCTTGACCTTTTGAATCAGAAAAGTTAAACACAGTAAAAACAATCAATGTGAAATTGCAGTTCTTTCCAGCTTCTACATGGTTGCCAAAATTATACTTCTTTTGATTCCTTACTTTGAAAAATATGATCTAAAATGTCCATAAAACTCTTTCCTTTAATTACAAAAGAAGCCAGAGCTCCCAAATGATGCCCTAAACATAAGAAGTACAGTAAATACAAAGATAAATTAGCAGAATGTTAGGCTTGTATTAACCTTGGAAGTAGCAATGTGATGAACAGTTCTTATCATAAGGTATATCTCATATGTTTTTAATGACGCTATAAGCTCGGTTTTACCACATGACTTCTGTAAATAACTGCAGCCATTGAGTAAGGACAGGCTAACATCAGCTTTCTGTTATTCAACACCCATAACTCACAGTAGCTGTGCTATACAGAAAGTATGAAAGAACACAAGGTACAGTAGCTGGGGTGTGTCGAATGGCTTAAACTGGGCTGACACACGTCAGTGCTGCGAAATAAGGCAGCTGTGGCCTCTGATGATGCACTCCATCGATTCTTCTTGTGTCTTACAAATGATGTGTGAGTCATTCATTTAGTGAATTAGATTCAGTTGTAGTGAATCAGCGTAGCAAATTTAAATGAATGCAATTCAAATAAAGCTGCCTCTCCTGGCTCTGATGCCTTTCTGTAACGCTCTGTGTGTCTCCACCACTCCAAACACCCTCAGTGAGAAAGTATTTTTAGTCCTCTCACTTTGATGACGCTGACATCACTCGCAGTGCCTCCAGGGCTCAGCGAGCCGATTCAACCACGGTGAAGCTGTACACTTTCTGTGGGTTCACTCAGAGCAGGAGGCTGATTGGCTGCTTTCCAGACAGGCAGCCAACCACAGCTGAGCGTAGTGAGAAGCCTCTTGGGTTGGCTGTCTGAAGATTAGCTCTCTCTGTGTTATGTCAACACTGGGACCAGATTGTTGCTTAAATGGATTTTCCATGATAAAAACATTATTTCTAAACTTTGTGCTGGTTTAAGGAGATTCTGAACGCATGTTTGGGTACAGTTGTACTGTGGAGTGTGACTTGCTGATTGCTTACTTGATTAGGGGATTGATTTAGAGGTTTGTGTGTGAAGCTTTCAGTGCAAACTCGAGATTTTTAGCCGCAACATCCCCTGTATCCAAAATGCATGGAAAAGGGAAAACATCAGAACAGGTCCAAACTCCAGCGGCGCCTGTAGTGTTTACTATCAGACCTACATTTTTTGGCTTTGGGCCATGGTGTAAAGCCTAAATAAATAAATAATTTAATAGATATGCTTTAAACAGAAATGACCAAGGCAACTAGTGATAACATACACATTGGCCACAGAACCACCGATACTCACTGTAAATGGAGAGGATATATGGTAATGTGGCTTCAGGCAAGAGGTGTGCCAGCATGTTTGGTCCTTAGGCATTGCTTCTAAGGGGCAGTACATAACCCCAATTCAAAACCAACCTCTATAAGAGTGTGTATATAAAAGATGGACTTAGCCACAGTGACATCACCCATTGCTTTCTGGACTCTGCATATTGAAGCCTCAATGTTAGTATTTTTAGTATTGGGCCAAATGTCATGAAACACTTGACAATTGATCCATATAAGGTGCACATGCATATGTCCATACTGCAAGAACTTGGGGGTATCAGAATTCTTTAAACTCCATTTTTAGGATCTTTCTTAGTTCCTCCTTCAGAGTAGGTACTCTTCAGCACAATAACGACCTTTTTGTGTAGAGTGATTGGATGTGAATAATGATTGGTCTAAATGGTAAATGGACTGGTACTTATATGGCGCTTTTCTACTCAGTTTTTGAGTACTCAAAGCACTTTATACTACATGCCACATTCACCCAGTCATACACACATTCATACAGCGCATTTATCTATACTTAAGCACTTAGCTAACATTCACACACACACTCACATGAATGCATCGGGGGCAATGCAGGGTTCAGTATCTTGCCCAAGGATACTTCGGCATGTAGACTAGGGGAGCCAGGGATCAAACAACTGACCTTCCAATTAGTAGACGACCCGCTCTACCTCCTGAGCCACAGCCACTCTTACGTCTAGATGTGAGTTTTTAAGTTTGTGCGTATTTCTGTCTACAGGGCAGGCAGGGCGGGGTGGAGATCTACCCCTGGGAGGATGCTGACTACAGCATCTACAAAGTTATCGACCGCTTCGGCTTCATGCAGTAAGTCTGTCCTCAAAGTATATTCATGCCAGTCGGTGGCACTATACACTTTGTAGGTTAATACCTGATGGCTTATTTCTCTTAATTCTTCCAGTGAAGATGAGCTGCCGGCACCAACTGCACATGAAGAGAAGGTAAAGAGGGAGACATCACATTTCTTCCAGAGCAAATGGTTACAGCAGTCATGTTTGTTCACCAGCTTCTTTTACTTTCACAGCTGAAGCAGCAGGAGATTGAGAGAGCAGAGAAATGGCTGAAGATGGTGAAGAAGTGGGATAAATACAAGAACAGTGACAGGGTGAGTAACAGTTCACACATGGGGCATATGGAGATTGAAAACCGATAAAAATGACTTCATTGCTGGAGACATCAGACAATTGCTGACAAAAATGTAAAATTGCAGCTGGTTTTTCTGAAGTCGCTGAGACTTGTAAGACAGAATGAATCACAGCAAGCGTCAGTGTTGAGTCCAGAACATTTTACTGAAGTGAGTTACTCAGTTCCAACATAGTCATTCATTATGAATAATTCTGAATCAAAGCTTTTGGCCCAAATAAAAGTCAGACTAGGAGAGGAAAAACCTCCACCCACCCCAAACAGTTCAAAACTCAAAACAGAAATCAAGTTGGAATTAATTTGTATTCGATCCATATAAACTGAGCTGCACATAAATCAAATCTTATCTGAGCTTGCTATCTCACTAATGATGGCCTCTTATGAGCTTCTGGCAACGGTCCCGATCAGTCTGACAAGCAGTCGTTAGCAATAACATCTTTGTCGGAAAAATGATGAATGCAGATTTTATCTGTTGATTTCATCTCCCCACTATCCAACACAGAGATTACTGTGTTTTCACACTCTGCACTCTGCTTGACAAAAACGAAGGCTCTGGATTTGTTTCTTTGTCTTTGCAGCTACACTCTGCCTCACTAAGACTCACTGTGAGTCTTTGTACAAGGTGTGCAAATGTGGGAAATTAGCTAGAGTTAGAGAATCCACTCTCCTTAAGGACTGGAGAGGGTTGGTGTTGTTATTGACCTTGTTGCCCTGATTGGAAAAACAACAGAGCCAATCGGAGCATTGTCGTTGGGATTAAGAGCGAAACAGAAGAATAAATCTACTGTGAGCCTCAGTTCTACCAGCTTCAGTAAATTCAATCTGTCTTTCTTTTTTCTCTTTTTTTTCATATTAAAAGAAAAAAATGGTGCTTTATATAAGAAATTGAATCCTTTGTTAGCTGAACGAAGCCTTACACTCTATTCTAAAGTCATCATTGAGCTTTCTAGTTGGAATATCTGAAGTTTAATAACAGTAGACAGTTTCCAGCAGAATTTCATTGTACTTGTGGGTATGTACGTACACATGCGTGGCAAAGGAAACACACCAATGCTTTTTCAAATAAATTGATAAATAATACCATAAGTACTTTGTGAAAATATGTAACTGAGCAAAAATCAGCTGCCTCTTCAGTAAGTTCCGTGTCTTGCTGACGGCTTCAGCTCCACCTTGTTGGACCCCAGCTGGTGACAGTAGTCTCTGTTTTGCTCTGCAGCTTTGGTGAGCTCAGCGTAGCAGCACCAGCAGCTTGCAGCAGATCACTAGAGCAGAACAAGGATTTCTGTCGCCAGCTGCAGTCTAGGACTGCAAGACTAAAGATTAGAGAAAACTGAATGATATCATTTATTTTGATAACTTTTATTTCTCAAACATCTTAGGCTTGAGGAAAGTGGTGTACGTTAAAGGTCTGTGAAAAAAATAAATACAGACTAATCAAAAAAATTCAAAAACTTACCATCTTCATCTAAATAAATGAGGCAAGCCACAAACACATTGTTGAGAAAGGTTCTCTTCCTAACATTTTTAGTCTGTAGCTTAGTTGCAAATGTAAGTGGGATTTTGATCCTTGGACCAGAAACTTCAGCTCTCTGTAGTAAGAAAAATTCCCAAAACATTGGCACAAATGTGGCCAAGACTGACCAAGTTCTACCAGCTGTTGTAAGTTGACTTACAGTATTCTCATCTCTTTAATCTGTGTATTCTTGGCTGGAAAAACCTACAGCTCTTGTGCAGACTCAAAGTAAAGTTGTTTAATGGATATGTCAGACACTAATAATGGTTGTTTAAAGGATAACTTTCCTCCCTTTCCAACAAAAATCGAGCTGCACCGATCATCAGGAAAGGTGCTGACCTAATAAACTGGCATCTTAGTTCATTTTCATCCTAATGTGAGTGACAAATAGACAGTAGAGGTAATAGAAACAGAAACAGCAATATCACAGCCAATAGACTGGCTATGTGTGGAGGCCCAAAACTGCCAAAATCAAAAACCGATCAGGGAAGAAATAGACTGAACAAGTAAATTAGTACGGGATTAAATGCATCAAAAATATTATAGAAAATAAATGTTGTTATAAAGGAACACATATAGCATGTGTCATAAATGTAAATTTGCTCATATGTATATGCATTTGTATTGCATCCCTTGTTCATTTACTTTGCTAATAAGCTTTCCATTTTATATAGAGATGATTCATTTTTTTAAGTTTATTTATGTGGTCATGTAGCTTTGCATCCATACTTCCAGCTGCTTCCATATTTCCCAAGGGGTCCCCTTGTTCTAGATGTTTAATTTGGCACAGATTTTACACCAGATGCCCTTCCTGATGCAACCTTCCCATTTATCTGGGCTTGGGACCTGCACTTGGCGTACACTAACTTTTGACCCCCTGAGGAGTTTGTGTCTCCTCCCAGTCTTGAACGGGAGATCTTTCACATGTAAGACAGCTGTGTTAACCACTACACCATGCAGCGTTGTGTCTATAAGAAAAGGGAAATAGTCCTGACAGTAACAGCTTTATTATAACCTTGATTAGCCACGTGCAGTTTTCTAGTGGTTTCCTGACTGGCCATTACCACTGTGAGCCTGGTGTCAGTCAGCCAATAGGTGAAAAGATCCTCATTTGCATCATGACACAGAAATACATAATTAAATCTAAAAAGAAAATACATAAATAAATACATTCGGGAACATAAAAAGGGGGATAGATCCAAAAGGAGAATGATACAGAAAAAATAAATTTATACATTTAAAGATTTAAAAGGAAAGTGAATTAATATAAATAAATACAGAGGCAAGTTAAAAAAGAAATATCGATTTATGGCACATTTACTAAATTAATCAATGCATATATTTATGCAATATTATTTCAATATTAATTCATTTACTGAGTCATTAATTTACTTATTTTTTATTTTGGCGCTTTTGGTTTTCCATACCTCCCAACACGGCGTGGGCGGCACGGTGATCTTACAGCAAGAAGGTTCCTGGTTCGAACCCCGGCTGGGGCCTTTCTGTGTGGAGTTTGCACGTTCTCCTTTTGTCTGAGTGGGTTTCCTCCAGGTGCTCCAGCCACAGTTCAGAGACATGCACATTAGGTTAATTGGTGATTCTAAATTGGCCATGGAAGTGAGGTAGATCAAGTGCTTTGTAAATGGTTAAAATGTGACTGTAGTTTAAAGTGCTCTGAGTGGTCAGTAAGACTAGAAAAGCACTATATAAATCCAAGTACATTACATACACACACAGCAGTGAGAGCAAGCAGGATGGAAAATGCTGCTATCCTTACTTGGAATTCTGTTGGGTCTTAAAATTGTGATGATTTCATGAGTTGCTGTGTGGAGCCACCAAGGTGTGCAGTTACACTGACAAGTTCTAAACCCGTTTAATCCCCACAGGTTAGCAGAAGCTCCATGTTTGACAGGGAGACACTTATAAACTTGCTTTGTGTGCTCAGGGAATATGTTTCCAATGTGAAAAGCTTTTGCTTTGTTCCTGTGAACAGTGTCATAGGCAATCAGTAGGTGGTTTAACTTTCCGATGACTCACTCTTTACAGCCTCAGCTCTCTAAACCTTGTGGCGTTTTATTCACCCTGTGTTTATGCTTCCCTCTCTGCTGTCAGATGGTAAAACGAGTGTACAAGGGCATTCCCCTGCAGCTCAGAGGCCGGGCCTGGGCACTGATGCTGGACGTGGACAGGGCTAAGAAGGAGAACGAGGGCAAATATGAGGTATTCATTCACATCTGAATTTAGTGTATTCTCTTTGAACATGTTGTCCAAGCATAAAAATAAGTTGGCCAAGCATTAAAAACACAGTAAGAGAAAAACATATTCCCAGCAGGAAATGTTTAGATGAAAGTGATGATACTAGAACCTGACCTATTTTCTGCAGAAATCGTAAAAAACTGGATTTTTAGGTGCAGTTTCACAGTTTGAACTATTTCAGCACCTCTGTATACCATGTCCACCTACAAGCTGAGGAGGATGTTATCAAGGAGAAAGAAGATTCAGAAAGATACGGCAAAAGTTACATAGTAAAGTTTTGATATCATCATCATAGGCCATAACTGTGCAGTGAAATGTAGGGCTTCATTTTTCTATTCAGCAAACTACTGATATGTCTGTGGTTGTTTGTTTGTTTTTTTAAAGTATAATGACTTGTCTTCAAGGTAAGTAATTTAGTGTAACTGTGGTTAAGAGTAACTGCAGAGAAGAATAGAGATCATTTAATTAATAGCAGGACTGCAGTCCAAAATGACTTCTATAGTACATTTGTAGTGGCGTTGCAAGTGAAAGGCCAATTATTCAAAGTAAAGTAGTATAAGAAAAATGTACTTAAAGTATCAAAAGTAAAAGTATTTCTTATGCATGTTATTACCATTATTTAATTGCAGTATTGGGTTTGGTTTTATAAGGAATTACATTATGCTGCTTAAACTCGTGTTTTACATCAACCTGCATAAAATTATCAGCACATTTTGGCAGAGTACTAATGCAATCACATTTCTCTATAGTAAAATATGCATACATTAGTGCAGCTGATTTTCAGTTACATTAATTTTGTTACCTGACATAAAAAAAAAAATTCTAAATACGTTGGGTGAAATCAGTATATTTTTTTACACTAGGCTTGAAGATGCGATAGTTCAAGAAACCGACGGCATGAATTAACAGTCAGTGTAATCGACAATACATTTCTTTTAGTTTATTGAATATATTATGGAAACCGCTTTCCAGGTAGCTTGCCTTGATCTAAAAAGCAGTGATCTACAAGTATCTGCACTCAAATGACATTACTGAATTAGCTTTTGGGTTTGTTTTTTTTTTGGTTTTTTAGCTACTTCATTCAGTCACACGTACGTCCTAAGAGTCCTTGACTGTTAGCTGACTTTCCTCGGTTTTTCACTCAGAAAATGAAGGAGCAGGCCAGACTGTGCTCGTCTGAGATCAAACAGATTGACCTAGACATCAACAGGACCTTTCGAAACCATATCATGTTCATGGATCGCTTTGGAGTCAAGTAAGTTTCACAGTGTTAAGTCAGATTTTACACTTGAAATGGATTTCCGTCAGGTTAAACAGCTCGGACTCACCGAAAGGATATTTATAACTTTCACTCTCAATGGTGAGATCTCAAGTTACGTTATGTTCACACCTTTTTCAATTATACAGTGCAATTTAACTTATACATAAAACAACAACCCATTCTGAAAGCACAAAGCTGTGTTAGCATCTCCTTAGGCTCCAGTGTTAATTATAGGACAATATTTGAAAAATCAGCTGTTATGACCAGGTCTAGTGGAAACCCTGGTGCAACATGAAACATGGGACTCCCTTCTTTTTGGCTCTCAAGAACCATCAGAAGCACAAATCTTTAGGACTTTAAAGGTTCCCTAACCACTAGTCGCCCATTTCTTTATGGACTATTGTTTTTGTTTTTGTGGGTTGTTTTTTGTTTGTTTGTTTGTTTTTGTTTGTTTATACTGGATATGACCATATTCAGATGAGAGAGTAACAACAGGATTTATCAGCTAAGGCTAGTGCTAGCTAGCTTGGTTACCAGTGTATATTTGCAGTTTCTGTGATAATAAATTGGATATTAATTTTGCCTAGCCAAAAAAAAAAAAATCGGAACGAGTTTCATTGTCTTTTAAGACAACAGAATGTTCAACATAATAATAAAATATAAAAATTAACTTTGCATACAGTTGTCATTAATGGATATATTAGCTATAAAGACCATAAAGATGGTTTTGTACCAGGATGTAAACAAGCATCTTAATATTGTGGTCTGTGGGGCTTTTGGAGACAGCCACTGAGATGAAGCACTTGTGTATTAGCTTCAGTTTTCAGCCCCGGAAGTTGTTGCTTGTGTGAGACGTCAGTATTTACCTACTGTTGACAAGTTCTATACATTGTAGCTTCAAGTCAGATATATCAACGCTTTAAGAAGAATTACTTTCCTAGTTGACATCAACACTGTTTACAGGTGGGGAAAATGCTAAAATATGGTGATATGATGCAACATTAGCCTGTAAGACATGTAGCACTTACAGAAAATTTAATGTGATAAATTATTTTTTTAACTAAACCAGATAGGAGCATGTATTAGGATATTGGATATTATTGGATGTTATCTGTAAATGTAAATAAGTTGATGAATGACATTTTCTTACCCCTGGAAGGAACCAGAAGTTGTGATTTCACTTCAGGCAAGGTTGGGTTCATATAACAAAAGTCCTGAGTGGGCTGAAATGAGCAGTGGTGAATGCCAAGACCCTGCAGCCAGGTTCCAAAGTCAGAGGGAAAACCTGAGACCAGACAAATTAAGGTGGTTCTAGCAGCACATTAATGCCTATGGCTTGTTATCATTTTGTATGTTTTTGTTTTTCCAAGTTGTAACTGTTACCATATTAAAAATTTTTTTTTTAAAAAGAGAGAAAAAAAAACAGCGGCTGTAGCAGAGGGAGTGATTTTAGCGCCCTCAGGGTGAACTTGGGCCGAGTGTGTGAGAGAGGTGGGCAGGCTGAGTTCTGGACGGCGTGGGTTTGTATGGAACCTGATCCTGTAACAGAGTGATGTCACTGACAGTTTAATAGACTACAGGCCTGTTCGGGAGCGGCAGTGGAAACTCTGGGGCAGCAACATGTTTCAATATTTAACAGAAGTTCAGCAGCCTTACAAAAATGAACCTTTTTATAGAGAATAAGAGCAGAGATGGTGCTGCAGAGTCACATTTTCTCTGTATTACTTGTTTTATATGTGTTCTACTTTGTCTTTATGCTATGAATTCTGTTTTCTTGGGTTTCTCTACATTCTGGTTTTTCATTTTTGTGTCCAATATGCTGTGTGTTCTTTTTGTGTTAACTTTTGGGTTTACTGAACAGTTTCACACAAAGTCAGGATTCATAAAACTGAATTTGATTACGTCTCATAACTGTTTCTTCTCTTTTTTTGCCTGTTTTTTCCCTTTCCACTCTTTTTCTCTCCCTTCCTTGTTTCCTTTCCTTATTTCTTCTCCTCTCCTTTGCTCTTCTTCTTGTTTCTTTTTATTTACTCCTCTCCTCTTTACAGGCAGCAGTCTCTCTTCCATGTCCTCTCTGCATATTCAGTCTACAACACAGTAAGTAGCTGTTTTCCCTGAATCACATGAAACATTAAAATACCAACTTAACTCAATTGAACTGATAGAAATCTACATTCACTTCTAGACTTAATTTTCCACTCGTGGTTTATTGCGCACCCCCACAGCTTGGTTTTTGCATTATATGCAATCAGTGCTTTCAGTGTCAGCAGTTGAAGCTAGATGATACAGCACTGATGGATCTCTTACTGATGTGCTTTTCTTATTTGCAGAAACAATTTTTACTGGAGGTGCCATTAAAACATGTAGATGATGTTTAGGGCTTATTGCCTATAAAACATTAAACAACTGCTACACTCAGTAAATATATAGAATTTGTTGTGTAATACTGCTAGTATTGCTAGTGTGTCATCATAGATATGTCAAGTTAGGTTGCCCACGTCCCAGACAAACACATATGCAATATACCATTAAAATCATATCAGTATGGCTTATCTTGTGCACATGAATAAAAAATGTATAGATTTGTCACTAAGAAGAAATATTCAACGTGTGGCACTTGTGGCCTTTGTTTGTGGAGTTTGGAAAATCTCCCTGTGCCTGTGTGGGTTCTCTCGAAGTGCTTCCTCCCACAGGCCAGAGACGTTCTTCTCTGTTAGCCCTCTGATGGACTCTCTCTAGGGTGCGCCCTGCCTCTCCCACTGTGTCTGCTAGGATAGCGTTGTATTTTTATTCTTAGACTCAACTAGCTTTGTATGATTAATACCTCAAAATAATCCTTATTTATCTTAACACTGGGCCTTGGTGCAGCTCCTCAGTTCACTGTCTGAAATAAACTGTTTTAGGTCCCATCCCCCTCCCTTTAAGCCTTCTTTCTTCTGATTGGTTGCCCCCTCACAAACAGAAGGTTTGAAAAGCAGGTGGGTGGAGGTTTCATTGGCATCATACAGAGCCAAGAGTAGACAAAACAGTCTGAACTGTTTAGAGCAGTTTGAAGTCTGAGCTTTTGGCTCACAGGGATTACTTGTATATGCTCTGACCTCATTAACTGAAAGTTTGCCCATGTTTAATATTTTCAATTTTTTTTATTATTTCTCTTCATGCCCCGTCCACTTTATTGATAGTTTAAAATGACATTTTTAGGGCGTCAGTTGCACTTTCCTTCTGACTCTAAAAAGAAGTACAAGCAAATGGTATTTATACAGTAGTCAAAGTGATATTGTATATTGTAAAAAGAGTTCTATAAAATGAGATGTTTCTTTTAACACCTACAGAATTTGGAAAAAGAAAAATGGTCCCCCTAAATGACTCAAATGAAAAGTCTGCAAAAACCCAACCACTGTTTAAAGTTTGCTGACATTTTAATGAAAAAAACAAAACAAAAACAACCCTACTGGATGTCCTGTAGCTAACCTAGATCACCAACACTGGGTGTTGGCACATCCCACAGAATGATGACGGTCAGACAAGCAGAGACAGACTGTGGGATGACCAAAGGTTAATGATCTCTTAATGATCTTGTGTTAACTAAATATGAGTTATGAGCACCACAACAGTGGAAAGTCCGTGATTGTTTTTCTCTTTGTCCTTTTGCCTGCAGGAGGTGAGCTACTGCCAGGGCATGAGTCAGATTGCCGCCCTGCTGCTCATGTACATGAACGAAGAAGACGCCTTCTGGGCCCTGTCACAGCTGCTCACCAACCAGAAGCACGCCATGCATGGTGAGGCATCCCAGAGGACTCATCTGAACATGAACAGAAAAACTGCTCTCTGCATGTTTTCAAGACAAAGTGCAGCTAAGGAGAGGAAATAAATGTTGAAGTCATTTTCCTCCAGCTTCACCAATCGTGCAGATCCCACTCTTTGGCTCTGCAGGGTGGTGGAACTGATTACAGGCTGTGCTGCTTGTCAAACTTGGTTTGGACTGATACGAAGTGGGACTAAAAAAGTATCTCACTTCTCTTCCTCCTTTTAAGGCTTTTTTGTTCCCGGCTTCCCAAAACTTCAGAGATTCCAGGCACATCACGATCAGATTATTTCCAAACTCATCCCCAAGCTGAAGAAACATCTGGTGAGATCAGTTACACGTTTTTTTTTTTTTGTTTTTTTTTTAAAGAAACTGAAAATGAAGAAGCAACACTGTAGCAAGTGAGATATGTGCTATGTGATGCTGTAGAATTTGACTAATTCTGTCTCTCTCTCTTTCTTTAGGACAAAGAGCAGATGTCTACAGGCATTTACAGCACTAAATGGTTCCTCCAGTGTTTCATTGACAGGGTGAGGAGCCCGTTTGGTTGATGTGTTACCTTTTCACTGAATTCCCAGCAACTGCTTTCTTGCATTTGTGCAATATCTCTAAAATTAGAAGCATCCTGTCTCAGAGTGATGCTGAAAAACTAGTTCATGCATTTATTACTTCTAGGCTGGACTATTGTAATTCATTATTATCAGGTTGTTCTAAAAGCTCCCTGAAAAGCCTTCAGTTAATCCAGAATGCTGCAGCGAGAGTGCTGACTGGGACTAGAAAGAGAGACCATATTTCTCCCATATTAGCTTCTCTTCATTGGCTACCAGTTAAATCCAGAATTGAATTTAAAATCCTTCTCACATACAAAGTCTTAAAAAATCAGGCCCCATCATATCTTAAAGACCTCATAGTACCATATTATCCCAATAGAGCACTTTGCTCTCAGACTGCAGGCTTACTTGTGGTTCCTAGGGTATTTAAAAGTAGAATGGGAGGAAAAGCCTTCAGCTTTCAGGCCC
>VUQI01062412.1:0-15718 GCA_015106735.1 Paratilapia polleni
TAATTTATGCACATGGAGGCAAAATACAGTAATCAATGAGGCTCATATCAGTAAGATAAAAGTATACTCTGTAATGCTGGATCACATGCAGTACTTAATCACTTGATTCCATAAAGGCGTTAGGCAATTTGAATCCAGTGCATGGACAGCAGACTCTGCTGCTAAAAATGACAACTTTAGTTACAGTTACCGAAGTGGTTAAAGAAGAGATCTTAATCATTTTAAGCATCAGGCAGTACAATGTTAATGGAGTCTAAAAGCACAGTTCTACATTTTTACATTATTGATTTCCAGTTTCTGTCAAATGCTGTAAGCTGCCATTTTATAGTGTCTTAAGACATTGTAGTGCACAAAATAGCTATAAAAATATCAAAAATCTGTACACAGAGAAACTTAAAGTGCACTTAGAATACAACACAAATTCCTTTAATGAAACAGCCCACTGTTGGTGGAGAAGATGGAATGGGACTTTGACTTCCTCCAAACAGTGACTTTGATTACCAAGATTTGTTTGTTTCTACAAAACGACAGCTAAAACCCCAAGTCCTTTTCTAAACCAAAGACTCACTACACTCCAAACTCAGTTCAGCGGTTGGCCACCTACAGAACAGAAAAAAAAAAAAAACAGAGAGGGGAAAACCTCCTTTGTATCAAAGTCTATCTTCTTGTGACTCCCTGGCTCGTGTTTATCGAATGCTGATTTTAATGCTCCATTTTTATCATGGCGATTAGCAATGTTTAGTAATCACTCAAACCAAGACTTCCCCTTGTCCGTGCCAGTGTAAACACTTGTCATCTCAAAACAGCTTCATTTGGACAAAAGGAGGACATAAATTCCCCTGTGAATGTCATGATATATTTTTTTCTATTGTGTGCTACATGATGCAATGGGCAAGTGTTTATGGAGGAAAAAAGCAGTAATTGCAATATCAGTCATATGTGAGCCGTGACACATGTGACCACCATGAATCAGCCTTTTCTCTCTCTGAAATCCATCCCGTCACCGTTTTTCCACCAGTTTCTGGCCCAGTTCTCTGCCACAAATTTTTTCAGGATCCCCTTTTTTTCAATAACCTCAGTTTGCTTTGATTACTTTAATCACCTTTGAATCTAACCAATTTTCAGAGCTTGCGGTAGCTAAGTCCGGGCCTACTGTTCCTGGTGGTGTGTGTGTGTGTGTGTGTGTGAGATTGGGGTGACATGCTCAGAGGTGCTGCAGTAGCTCATTTGGAGCTGGAGCTGAAGAGTTTCCTCGACAGTAGGAAGGAAGGGGTGGGGTGGGGTGGGGGGTGTAACGGCAGTAATGTGAAGGGGAGAGTGAGAGAGCGACCCAGACGGTGACTTGGCTGGGGTCAGGTGTAAACACATGCACAGCTGGCAGACAGATGTTCTCAGACAAGAGCCAGTCGCCATGCCTTTGGTTCCTTCCTCTCTACTCACCTGACGTTCAGCTAATTCAGCAACAAGGACAAAGCTTCAGAAAAGGGGAAGAAATCATGCACATGTAAAATTGTGTGCAGACATGCTTAAAATACACAATTCAGTGTGCACAAAGGCAAAAAGTCAAAGTTTGGGGGGGGAGTGCACAAACAAATCAAAAGCTCTGGTTACTCCAGAAGTGGCCTCCACTCCTCCTTTGCTTAGCTGGTTGAGCAAGTGTGTGGTCGATGAGAGAGAAAGTATAACATTTCCTATTTTCTACTTTACTGGAGTGGTCTGGGAGACTCATCGGATGGGATTTTAAAAGGATCTTTCAGTACACTGACATTCATGAATGCACTGTGATTACATTCCTTTCACCCTTCCCTTTCCCCCTCCCCCTTGTCTTTATTCACTATTTGCCAGCCCAACAGGATGGACAATTTTGTGCATTTTTGTGGATTTTCTGAGACCCCTAATCAAACTTTTAAACAAATGAGCTCATGATGTAATGGACTGGGGAGATGCAAGCAACAACAAAACAAACTTTGCTCTACTGCTAGAGCAATAACCAAACGTTTACACCCCAGCAAACACTTTAAATATTTACCAATCTTAGTAAAACAGTTGGGGATTATCCTGTATTGTTATAACGCTGAGAAAAGAGTCTCATACTTTCCATATTTTCTACTGATTCCATGAGGCTGAAAACAAGAAGGGGGATCAGATTAAAATCTCTTTGTACATAAACTACCCATTGACTCACTGTCTTCCTGTCGGAAGGAGCAATTAGCTCTCTGAGACAAAGATCTCAGACATGTTAAATGGCTGAAAATAAATAAATGTGGGTATTGCTGTTAGACTTCGGGCCCTGTTTCAATTACAGCAGAGGCTGTGGTCTGTGTCTCTCACTGAGCTGCTGGCTCCTTCAAGATTTGCTTCTATGGGGACTTTTTAATTGCTATGTTTTAGCTAAGAGGGAAACAGAGAGGGGAAATGTACTGTATTCATCTTGGCCTCCCACTATGCTTCACTCATGAAGGCCTGGGGTGATTTGTCTCTTTAACACTGAACACCATACAGTGAAGTACAGTGCTGCTCAGACAATGCATTCATTCTTCCCATCATGAATGGAGATTTTCTTCCACTGTTTTTTTTTTTTTCTGTTCAGCAGATTGATTTATGTGACATAATTTATTATGACCAGCTACCCGAGTTCCTTCAATTTCAGGCGGTAAAATGATCTAGAGATTTGCTAAAATCACAACACCTTCAATATAAAAGCTTTTGACAAAGTCTGCAGTTGATATTCATCATTAGATTAGTAGCTGGCATCTGCTAAGCCTTATATAACTGATAAAAGCAGTCTGTGGTTCTTATTTTAAGGATTGCATTCCTCTTCAAACATTCCACACAATCTGCTGAAGTTGGTTATACCTTCGATGGAGCGTCCAATTTCAAACTCCTCAGTCAATTTTGCTCTTTCCACATCCAGCTGATGGCAGCCATGTCAACTATCAAAAAGCACAGTCTGCCTACAGTGATGACTGATGAGCGATGGTAGCCAGATCTGGGTGTGCGCTCTCGTTCCAAGCATCCACACATGTGGATCAGAGAGGGAGACCAGATACACACCTCCTGATCTCTCTGCTCTCAGATCAGCACTTTCTGTCAGCATATCTCTATCTGTGCCTCTCTCGCACTCTATCGCTCCTGTCTATTCACTGTGTTTAGGCACCTCCATCAATCATTCTCATTCAGAGCTTCACGAGCCGCAAATGTTTAAAGGTCCCTTCGTCCCTTTGAGAGTGGGAGCAATGTGAATTTCCTCTCAGATGCGATAATCTGATGATGGTTACGCTTTTTTTTCCCCCACGGATTCTGCAGGCTTTTTTGTGTCACTCTAAACCCCTAATAAGCGGCGTGCGCCTTCTGCGGTGACGGTTATACCTTTCACCCTTCCCTGTCTCGGTGCATTGCGTGATTACACGCAGACAGATGGTTTGAGTTTAAGCCCTGCCGCCACTCGCTAATATCAGGCATGCTTTTAATTTTTTCCCACTTCTTAATGGACAACAGCACTTTGCAAACTGCCAAGCTTTTCCTCTCACCCTCTGTTTATTACTACATTTATTTATCTGGATTCAAGGAATGAGGCAACTGGCCCCTGCGAGAAAGAGACAGATAAAGTGAGAGGAGCGAGAACTCCGCACTGATTGGCCTTGTATTTGACTGTTAAGACTGCGGTCCAGTGAGCTGTCAATGGGTTGTCTGTCAGATAATAAACGTCACTGCACAGTGATCCCAAACAACAAAACCATTTTCTTACATTCTGTTTCATCTTGGAAAAATCAGGCCTCTCCCTCAGGTACTGAAGTCTCTTCCTCTTCTGGATCAAAGGGCATTTTCCTCAAACATCCAGGCTAATTGGATGATTAATGATTTTCATCCATCCAGGCTTCTATTATTCTATTAAAGAATGCCTTCACACATTGGCTTGACCCCAAAGGCCACGGGAATACATTACTTGTGGTCATCTTTATTTTTATGTTATGCCTCCGCAGTAGTTGCGGTATCACATTTCACTACAGTGGCCCACTCGCTTACTGAAAGATAAACTCTTTTTGTTGATCTAAAGTGGTTTGCTTACGCTTCATCAGTTGGTCGACCGGTCAAGCAGACGTTGTGGGAGGAGAGACGAAGGCGAACAGCTCAGCAGAAGTGGCAGGAACAAAGACTGGTTTATGGCGTGTGGCCATCAGACAGGCTATATCAACACTGTTCGTCAGGACCCAAGAATAGTGCGGAGGGCTGAGTCAGCCTAGCAGCAGCTAGCCACAGCAAGTTGAAAAGCGAGAAACGTACTTGCAAGAGAGCCAGATGCAGAGGAAAATGGAGGGAGAGAAAACAACCCAAGGTTTTGTTAAAAGGAGATTGTTAAAGATTCCTGCTGTGGGATTTACTTTTTTGCCATTCACCATTTGACTCCATGATTCCACTCTTGACCCCATAGTACACAAACACAAATGGGGAACTTGGCCTCCGTGAGGGCCCTGTTTACTGGAAATGCTGCTCACCAGGGACAATAAAGACTTATGATGCCTACAAGGCTCCTAATGTAACTCCCATACCCACACATGCATGTGCATGCACGAACAGAAGGAGCAATGGGATGATAAACAACATACATATGTCGCTTTCACCTAAATAAAAAGAGTGACTCATTCTAAGGTCAACCATGAATAAAGATGCCGAACTTTACTGTTCTTTAATGATGGCAGGAATGAAAATTTGTCTTTGTCTCGGATCAAGGTCTCTATAAAAGCCCACATTAAACACTCAGGGGAATTAGATTAGGTGAGCACAAATGGAAAAAGGCAAACCTATTAAACTGCAAACACATTAATTTATGGAGCTACTGTTTATAGCAACAGGACCCAGCATTGTCATTGACCTAACACTTAAGGGTGTTGTACGGTGGAGGGACGATCTGTTTGTTTTGTTTATCACTTCACTCTATTGACCGTATGTGTGTGTGTGTGTGTGTGTGTGATGTGTGTGTGTGATGTGTGTGTGGGATGTGCACGCACGTTTTCATTTGGAAGTGATCTCCTGTGTTTTTCCTGTTGCAGAGCACAGAAGCGTGTGGTGTGGAAGCTCAAAGATTTCGCCCACATCAAGAGAAACCATCCGGCCTTACAGCCACAAGCCCTCCCTCTCCTCCCCCCTTCTCAAGCGTAATAACAGAGCCATCAAATAGCCATATTTATAATCTTCGAGCGGGCCAATTTTAAAGTGGTCAACTCCAGAGGTATAGGAATTGTTGAGAGCAATTTGCGGTTTTCATTCTTAAAGAGGCACCATCCCAGTGGCAAATGAAATAAAGTCAGTTTCCTTTTTTTTCCATTTGTCTGTATGAAAGCTGTGTTCAATTACATCTTTGGCTTTTATTCTGATATTACTTCAAAATGATTTATTTAAATTGTGTTGGGCAACAATTATTTTATTATAATTCCACTCCTTGTTTGTGCGCCACAGAAATCAGAGCATTTATCAATTTCCAAAATGTAAGGGTAAGACTGTGCCAGACTGGTACAGCAGGCTTTGTGTTCACATGGAACTAATTACTGTTTATCTTCAGTAGCAAGTACTGTGTGTGCAGTATTTGTTATCCTTTGTCTTAACTTCAAATCAATCACGTTATCATAAGAACTTTCACAGTGTTCATCAGAAACACCAGTTGTCAGATTTGGAAAAGGGAAGCTGAACCCAAGCAAATAGCATCTGGTTTAGCAACACATTGTGAGCAGAACCAGCAGCAGATCAGCATACATGAATACATTTCATCTGGTCATTACTGTGCAGTTATGGAGCCAGGCACTCCTGCCAGTTTCCAGCCTCTTGTCATTTACCAATATCTGACACTGATGAAAAATGCAGTGTGTTTCGATCACCACAACATTACCATTCCACTTTCTCTATATGTTGAGATCAGATGACTTGCAAGTGTTGATCGAGTATGATAAATGTACTGCTGAGCTATTTTTTTGTGTAGACTGATTTGGCCTTTGTAACTCATTATAGATGACTAGGGTCAGTCATTTGTACTTGGGATATTCAGCCAATTAGAGATTAGTTTACTTATCATTTATAGTTATAAGTTGAATAAACAGCTGATTATAGTGTAATAAACACCTTAAGGCCCTAGAGCAAAAATATATTCAACTCCTGAGTGTCCCTCTATAAGATCAAGATCATGTAGAAGCCACTGGAAGGCCACCTCAGGTTACATGTCAGTGTCAGCGTTGCATTTTTGTAAACAAACTGTATTTAATCTAATTACCATAACACAGAGAACTGGGGGCCATTAGAAACCCCTGAGTTCAAGGGTCAAAGTTTTGCCAGTGTCAGTCTTCACAAAAAACATTTACTGTCATTTCAGGCAGCATGCGACATCAACAAAGAGCTATTAATTACAAAACTTTGGCAACCAGTTTATCAAAACTAAATTACAAGTTGCTTGCTTAAACCCCTCTAAATAACTTTCCTAATCCTTAAATAGCTGTTGAATTTTTTTTCCATTTCTCTGACCTATTGACCTCATGTGCTTAAAGGAGCTCTGCATAACTTCCAGAAAACTATTATTATTATTTACACCCACCACGGCAGAATGAACTGAAGTCAGCTTTCTATTGCTTACATTTACGTCCAACTTGTGCTCACACTTCTTGTACAACTGAGAGACTGGCATATATACTGTATATACCTGAGGATCAGCACTCTGACAACAAAGTTGACTTGGAAGTGACAGCTAGTTGGGTAACCACCTTGGTGTTGGCTATTGATGTATCAAGCAAATGTTAGTTATTATCTTTGCTTTGTGCCATTACATGATTTACTGTTGGCTAAACTCAATACCATTTAACATAATACATAAGTCAGTATCATGGAGCAGATTAGCAGAAATAACTGGCAAACGAGCCAACTAGTATTTTCATTCAGAAATTATTTTGCTACAGATAACATTAGCAAGCAAGACACACAACTTTGGTGTGTCAAGGTGGCGATAAAACGGCAATAAGACAGAGTCAGTCTGTTGTCAGTTTGTGACTGAATGGTATCAAGTTGGCAATTACATGAAATCTGTTTGTGATAATACAGCGATTACCTGTGGTAAATTGGCTGAAATCGCATATCTGTTACCGTCTACGTACACACAAATTAAACAAAAATTCACATTAACTATTTAGATTCAGGGTCGAGCCAGAACGTCATAGATTTGAAACAGAAATAATGACATAGCCTCCACAAATAGTGACGTAGTTGCTGCAGGACGGCGATTTAACTGCAAAATGACATAAACACAACCTTTTATACAGGAATGTAACCAGAATACAACCAGTTGGCAACCAGTTGAGTCAAGTCTTGTATTGCAAAGAGACGCATTGACGAGCTTCGCCTACTGACTCAGATTGATTCCAGCGTGTTGGCAATCTGTCTATGTTTATAAATCAGCAAGTTTGCGATTATTTGCAAACCTTCACCAATCTTTCTGAGACTGATTGCAGTCAGTCCAAGTTGGACCACAATTGTTTGGAGACTGTGCAATCACCTCGCAATTGAAAGTGATAGGCCAGTGGTTGAGGGTGTTGCACACTCAACTTCCCGGGCAACCGGTTGGTTGCCGCAACTACTTGCAATTGGTTGCTGAATGGAAAAAAATTCAATGCAATCACTGGTCAACCACAGATTTTTCCTATTTGCAAGGGGGTTGCCATCTTATTTTTACTCTAGTATGACTGAGCTATGAGTTAGCTTGCAATCTGTTAGCAGGCAAACTAGCGTTACCTGACACTGGCCTATGGATTTTTGCAGAAAATTTCTCTTTCACATAGAAATCATTCCACAGGTTGTTAGAGGCAAACAAGTGAGTAAGGGAAGGTGCCGTTATTTTAAGTGGCGTTACAACTCGCTCAGACATTGGCAATTTAAAAAGAAGTTGTAGAGAGCACATTTAAATCCATCTGAAGGAATCTCAGAGCATCTCTTAGTATCCTGTATTAGAAAGAATAAGTTTGTGTATTTTAGAAACAAAAGACATCTGCAGTTTCAAACTACACTAAAATCAAAAACATTTCTAACATGCCAAATCAAATATGTGGATCCATCCGCTGTGCCGACCCCTTGGGAAAAAAGGGAGCAACTGAAAGTACCTTCAACTTTTGTTATTCAATCATTTTCCCGTGACTTGAAAATGACAGAATTGCTGAATACTGTAATCCTCTTATTCATAATGTTTACTGATGCTAACTCCTTTAAGAATCATCTGTACTGACTGTGAGATATTCAATGCCAGGCACAGCTATTGACTCGACCCTTCTTTCATCTTTCTGTCCTTTATTTTGTATTCTCTGCCCCTGAAGGGTTGTGCTCACGCATGCCATAATGCTCATAAGGAGCCATTCTGACATTCAAATGAGTACGGAAAAGCATTATCCACACATGTGTAGCTGATGACCAGAATATATCAAGGGACAGCTGGCACTAAAATTGCCTCTCTTTTTCTTGACTTTGTAAAAACTGAAGATCAAAAATGGACGCAAGTGATGCATGAGAAAGAAATAATGGGGAAAAAGGGAGGCCAAAAAGAGGGAGCTGTAGAGCTGATAAAACATGGCCAAATTACACCACTGTCTGAGCAGGAAGGAAACCGGGCTTTATACACTCCTCAATAACTTCCTGTTAAACATCCGCAAATCACAAACTCACAAAAGGATAACAAAAAGAGTATACCAGAGACCTTGTGTCACCTAAACGCTGCCTGTATATTTATGTAAGCCTGTTTGTAGGAAGCTGACCAGCACCTGGTTCTTCTGAATGAGTGTGTGAGTGCATGTGCTGAATAGGATGTGTGTATTATATAGAGGAGGATGTTATCAACATGGCAGTGATGAGAGATGAATGGTATCCCACGGGGCCGGCTTAAGCCCCTACACATGTGCACAGCACTGCCGCCCTCTAAAAATATGACTCCTGGATACTTTTCCGACTTCTGGCCCTGTTCATAAATCAGCAGCCGGACAGAGGGTCTTGGACTTGGCAGCGTATCAGACGTGCCTCCAGTGACTAGGCCTGTCCGTCATCCTGCCACTGCTGCCTCGAGCTGCTTAATTAATGTGGCAATTGAACACTGCATATCATAATGAACACACAGCCCCCTCTATCTGAGCCTTCCTGGGCTTGTTATTCTTGGTCCCCGTTAAGGATATGTCCCTGTGTATGTTCGGATATTTATAGCTAATGGATCTATTAAAATGCATGAGAACAAATTAAAAAAACAAATAAATGCAAAGGTGCTCAAACGAGCCTGGAATGTTTGGAAAAGGGATTTTCAGTTTGATGTGTTTTTACAGGGTGGCTGTCGAATTTATCACTTTCACTTTTGTTGGTGTTGCTCCATTGCCCCATTTCATCATTTAGAACACACAGGCTGCTTCAGCACCAGAGATTTTTCATTTTCATGAGGATTCCTCCTCGCTGCTGTGTAAAACACACTCAGGGAGCTGACTTTTAAAGAAGTAAGTAACCTGCCCTTTTCAAAGAGGAGAAATAAAAGGCTCACTTTCTCCAACTAAGTGATGACAGAGAAGCACACGTGCACCTTTTTCCACCACTGACTATACAAAATATCTAACATTTATGGAGGGTTATAACTCCTGGAGCTCGTTCCTCAGTCTCTGAGGGTAGTTTTTCTCTATGCAGCTGTATCAGTTTGACAACAGTAGACAGAGGTTAATACCTCTCCATTTGTAATTCTTTGCTGTGCTTAATGCCACCTCCCTTGGTTATAAAGGTTTCATTTATCATGTGCGTCGATCCTCTGCATTTCACAGACTGGAGACAACCTGATTTACGGCTACAGCTTCCAGCAGACTTCTCATCCCTTTCTCTTTTACTGCCCCCCTTTCTACTATTCCCTTAACACTCTTTTTGCTCTATCCTCTCCAGGTGTCTGCACTCTGACTTAGATCCACAGCAAGCCAAGCATCACACACACATACAGAAAAAGGATCTACTCCTTACTGAGGGCTAATAGGATGTGACATCATTTATAGCTGACTGGAGGTATTGTAACATGTCAACTCTCAGTGGTTGGATATTTTTCAGTGAAATTTTTCAAACCTGCCACACTGCAGAGTTTGGAATACAGTAAAGCATTACAACAAATGTCTAATTCTTTGGAGCATGGACACAGGCCAGACAGTGTGCACTCTGTAAGGAGTTTATCTCCTCCTGACTGTGGAGAAGTTTCATCTATCACAAATCATGCATATTGATCAGTTTGACCTTGACCTTGGCTGGGGAAGAAGGTAAAAAAGTTTGGTCATCTTACTTTTGATTTATGATCTAAGGCTTTTGATGACATGCAGGCTGCATGCACATGATGGTCTTTCCAGACGTAGTCCAATACTGGAAGTATTTAGCTGGCTTTAACCTGTAGATTTAAGGTACCAGCTGAAATTATACTTTTCCAATATGCAGACAGGTGACAAATTAAAGAAAATACACTGTAAAGTGGTAGTAAGGTGCTTGACCACCAGTGTATCTTCAGTGTGCCTTTGCATTGATTCTCCAAGTCTCTGAAAATCTAAAAGCAGGTTGGAACACCATTCTTCCAAAAGATATTCCCTCATGTTTTGATAATGGTGTTGAAACGAGGTCGTGGAATATGAATGAGATTCAGTGACTTTTAGCAATGGCTGGCATTGGGAAGTGCTTGTGTACCAAGTTAAACTACTCTCAACCTTGAAGTGAGCAAGTGAAGCGACTACCAATGCGATTGAACCACTGATATATGGTGTCAGGAGGGTTACCCAACCAGGGGTGTCCATGAGTGACCAGCCGTCAGCTTCAAAGTGATTGTCGACCAGCAAACCAATATTTTATTTTATACGTTGGTTCAATTTTCAGGGAGCCATAGCAAATGATTTATATAGCATTCATTCGATGACTCCCATCAGGATTGAAATGTTTCATCATTGGATTAAACTGGAACAAGACCCAAAACATGCCACCAATATTAATCCCACAGCATAACAGAGCCACCGGATCCTCTCACTGTAGGGGCCAAAGGTTCGGGTTTTTCCTTTAATTTGTCATCTGTATCTTCACAGATTTCTACTGCAGTAACCACTCTGACTCTTAGTATGTTTTCTTACCTCGGAGTATGTGCTGTTTCTCAAGCTTCATGATTCTTGTTGTACTGGGAAGACCTTCAGTGAGCTCACTTTGAACCCCAATCCAATTTCTCTGTGCAACTCAAAACCATAAAGAGGCATTTTTAAAGAGTCTTTGTTTCGGTCATTGAAGAAAGGAAACAGTCTTTCTTGTATATGTTTGGACTCAAAATAGTAGACCCTTTGTTTTAAGACACTTTTGTTTGTTTTGGCTTCATGTCTTATTTTCTGCTGCGGTGCAAAGCCATGGAGTTGGGTAAAATCTTTGTTCTAGTTAGCCTTGGACTGTGCACACAAGTCTGTGTTTCTTTGTATGCTTGTGCGTTTCTGACAAAGCTGTTAGTAATGGCTTTTAGTAGTGTTTAACGCAGAGGAGAGAAGGGGGCAACCCCAATAATCTTGTTTGACAGTTGGGAGCAGGGGCCGCTCGGCAATGGTGTCCCACAATGCAACTGTGAAAACAAACAGCACGTAACTGTGTGAAGAGGGGTGGGAGGTGACGTTCACCACATTCTGGAGCAACGTATGTATACACTCACATACTACTCTACATACACGTGCAAACCCCTAACAGGCCTTGCATGTGTCAGACTTTAATCCAATCTACTGCACACACGTGTATTATGACAACCACAACCTCTCTGTGTCACGATTTCTTTCACTCTCTCTCTGTTGTTCTTGCAGTGCAGGCTGGGGTTCTAATCCTGTTAGGACCTGTCAAGACCAATACAGTGATAGGTCAAACCACCATTACTAACCATCCGCTGCCACCTCAAGATCAAGGGTGTTGACACAGGAGAGGAGTGTGACTGTATTTGCTTCTGAGGTGGTTACTGTCAAACGGTCATGAGCTGTTTCTGTCTGTACAGAGAGTGGGATAATCTCATGAGACAGGGAGATACACATTTGTTCTGTGTCAGGGCGAAAACCACTGCTTATGCTGTACTGCAACACTTAAATCTATTCATATTAGCAATTATTTTTATTATCAATGAATGTGCACATTTTTTGATTCTTTAGACAATTAAATATCTATAAAGTGTGAAAAATGTGACATTGAAAACATCCCAAAGCTATGATGCTGTCATTATATGCCCTTGTCTATATATGGTTTATAAAATATGGCAAAAAAGCGAACCCTTTTTGCTTGAAAAAAAAAATCATTGAGAAAAAAATGAAATAGCAAGCAAAAACTGAGTCCAAGCAGCCCCACTCAAGTCAAACCCCAAAAAACTTCAGCCACTGTTTATTTAGAAAATGGAGCTTCGCAAGAGTTTTTAGGTTAAGACAATGGATGCTTACTTGTAATGTCATCATCCAGGGCCCTGAAATACTATGTATAACTTAGCTCCAGTCACTGACATGCAGTTGGTGGTGAGCACGTCACTGGAAGCACAGAAGGAAGTATTATGGAGGAAGGATGGCAAAGTTTTGTTTGCACCTGGACCATAGAAGTGTTTCCATAAGGCGGAGTGCAAAAGGCACACTGTGTTTCCGGCAGGATTTTTTAAAATACATTGGAAAAAAAGAATGAAGGATTAAAACTGTCCACCTCTCTAAAATCCTTCTCCTGAAAATACCACTCCATGGGGTAGGATTCAAACTCAGCAGAACAGAACAATATTCACTCAGCACCCACAATACTGAGCTACACCTAAAGACAAAAACAGACATGGAGTGTTCATTCAGGATCAACATTTTATAGTTAAATTTAAAAAAAAATCAATCAATCCATTTTCAAAACAGTTTTCGTATCAGGTCTCAGTCACACGGGTCTAGTGACAGCTCAGTGACTGCCTAGCGATCAGTGGTTATTAGGCAGTCGCCAACCCGTCTCTAGACCTGTGTGACTGATGTCTAACTCACAAGATACTCTCATCTTTACAACTCTCAGGTTTACTGCACACACATTGGATCAAATCCACAGCTGATACCTGTGACTTTCCACTCATTATCACCTCCCTCCTCAGCAGGAGAAATCTACAGCTAAAAAGGATAAGTCTCTATGTATGTTTGTGTGGAATTTAAAACTTGTTCATACCATAATGATTTGTGACAAAACAAATCTGGACCATGCATAGCAAGAAAAATCTGATACTATAGGGCCTTATGCCGTTAATTAAAATGCATAAAGAATTTTGACTGAAATCTCCAAAGGCTGATGTATGATATTGCCTTGATGCACAATGTTTTTTGATGTATGTTTTTGCAAAGAACGCAGATTTTTTTTTTAATGTTTTATGTTTTTTTTCAACTTAATAGGCATGTCAAATACCATGTTTTTTTAATCAGAAACATACCAATCACTGAATCATGTCCATATTTATTTACTGCTTTTCTACACTTTCAAGCTCACCAGACAACAAAGGGAATTTTGCACATGGCAGGTTTAAAATGCTTCATTGGAAATGTATTTTAATGTGTTTTCAGTCATCCAAACAGTCCACTGATTTCAAAGCTATGCTGGGTTAAGCCGATGACTCATGCATAAAAATAAAGACAGTTTTCAACTCTTTAACTTTGATTGCAACACTGGCCTCTCTAGTACTCAGCAGAGTGGTTAAGTTTTACCAAAATGTGAATCAGTGGCTACTTAGCAATAGTCCCTATTAGACAAGGGAATCTCTTTATTATAGCCCCTTCCAACTAACAGCTCACTCTCCAGACTGGCTGGTAACATAATGCTTTCAGCAGCAGTGAACCAGCACTGCCTATTTGTGAGCTGTTGAACAGACACACAATGTGAGTGTGCATATGTGTGTGTGATCATATTTAAGGGTATGCTCTGCCATTATTGGCTCTGCAGGACATAGCATGTTGACCCATGGGAGCGGGGTTCACACCAACGCACATGGTACTACACACAAACACACGCTGCGGTTATGTGGTTTCTCCTGCGGCCGCTCAGCTCATTCAGGCTCTGACCAACGCCCCTCCACTGCCCCCACTCCACTCCCACAATCCCACCATACCCCATTGGTTCCCCATCCCTGGGGAATCACACAGCGTCGCTGGGCACTCACTTCCTCCGCTGTGGGCAGAGAGCCAGCAGCTGGGGCTGAGGCAGGGGGACGCGTGAGGGGCAGAGGGAGAAATCCGAGAGGAGGATTTATTAAGAAAGAGGGAAAAAAGGTGGCTGTGAAGAGCCAAGGGAGAGAGGGAAAGATGGAGGGGAGGTCAGTGGGGGTTACCTATCACATAGTTTATCATATACAAAAGTCCCAAGGGTGCCTGTCATCCTGGAGACTGAGGAAGGGCTGATAAGTAAATGTCTGTGTGCTGATGGAGATGAGGCGATGGTGACACAGGCTACACTATGGCCATTGTATGAAAGCTTCTTTAGGGTGACCTCTCAATGTAAAGCGAATATATTCAAGTGAACATTATTAAAATTGTAATGCAGACACATTTTCGCTACAAGAAAACAAATTGATGTGATGCGTTTATTTCTATTACTGATCTTTTTAGAAACCATGAAAAATGCTTGTTTTTAAAACTTCTAGTAAAAAAAAAAAAAAAAACACAAAACTATTACTCTAGCAAAAAATCTCTGCGATTCATCTTCGTCCACTATTGTTCTGGGCTCCCATCAAGGAAAAGAAAAAAGCTGTGTCATCAAGGGGGAGGGAGTGAAAGGGTGGGAGGGTAGTGAAGTGGGAAATCTGGCTGGTTCCCAGGCTTGCCCTCTAGGCCTGTTAATGCCTTCTTTTCTTGGACACAAATCAGCACATCAAAGATGTGAGAACAGAGGGAAAGGAGGAGGCAAAAGAAGGGACTGAAAAGGGAGACGTTGAAAGAGAAAAGAGATGGACAGATAGCAATAAGGGCAGCCAGTGAGGAGATCAGAGACAGAGAACTGTGCTCAGTAAAATGTTAAAACTTCCCCAGCATCACTTCTTCGGTATAAAGCCTTGCCAGCCCCACATAAACACAGTGAACCTGTGGAAAGTTTCACTTCTCTCTGGAGGGTCCCCCTCACTCCTCACTCATTTTATTTCTGTCTAGCTGGCCCTCTACTTTCTTGTCTTGTTTTAGGAAAATTCTGCTGGTGTGTGCCCATGCAGGAGCAAGTCTTCCATGCGACCATCACAGACACACATTTCCAGTTTGTGTTTGTTTT
Organism: Paratilapia polleni; assembly: GCA_015106735.1. Lineage (NCBI taxonomy): Eukaryota > Metazoa > Chordata > Actinopteri > Cichliformes > Cichlidae > Paratilapia > Paratilapia polleni. The sequence continues at coordinate 15,277 of VUQI01062412.1, forward strand.
AGGCAAACAGACCGGCCACCACTACATCCATCTACTTTACCTCTGTGTCCTGGAAGCTGATGTTCAACCAGACGCTCATATGGGTGTATGAGCTATGCAAGCTAGCCACACCTCAGCCCAAACCTCCCCACCAAAATGTGTCACCTCCTCCCTGAGATGCCTTTTAATTTTAGGATCATGTGACAACGTGTTTGATATCAGGCTTGAGGCTAATCAGGCAGTGGGGATGAAAACAGGGAAAGACATTTACATATGCCCGTTAAAAGTCACCAATTAGGAAAAAGGCCTCACACACAGTGTTTTGGGCTTTGCCAGGGTTATACAATCACCTCAAATCAAGGCAACATCGCCATCTACAGGAGGGCAGTAGGCTTTAACACCCCCCCCCCCCCCCCCCCAAAAAAAAAACAAAAACCCCCCCCCCCCCCCCCACAAAAACCAA
>VUQI01062412.1:15738-28753 GCA_015106735.1 Paratilapia polleni
ACTCACACCCCCACCCCCCCCCCCAAAAAAAAACTAACAAACTTCTCCACCACCACCACCAAAAAGTCTGCCACATCTCAGACCTACCAAAACAATACAATAATTATGAGTAACGATATGCATTGGATATCGCCAAGCTCTAGCTTTGTTCCTTAGCACAGTTTAAGGAAAAGTCACCATGCATGTCATGCTATTTGGCCTCCTCTGCTACAGGTGGCGCTCTGACTCCATTCTCTGATCGTAACCACGGTAAGAGCTGGATAATGGCCTTGTTTGTTTAGCCAACAGTGTTGACGCCCACCCACAGGTGCCAAAGGTATAGTGAATACTGTGCCAGCTGTTTGCAAGCCACAGCAGCCCCTGCGCGGCTTGGCTTCACCCTGCTTAACTGCCTGATCTCACAGGAAGGGAGGAAGTGGTTGAGTTACCCAGCAGCAAATTTGAGGTTTATAAAGGGAGAAAGCCATAAAAAAAAATCCAAGTGCAGTTTCCTTAAACTCAGCAGCTAGCCAGGGTAAGGTGCTCTGTCCTAATATGTAATTCATTGTCATTAGTCAGTGTTACAAACAGGAACAGGCGAAAGAAAAACAAAACAGTAAAACACTTTTAAGTGATCTGATTCAGTGGCGTACTTAAGTGCAGCGACAAAAGGCATGTGTTCCAATTTCATGGAAGCTTGATTGCCTTGTAAAGCTGGATTCATTACGCTATTAATCTGTTGTTGTTATCTGTGTCACACCAGGGAGCTATCCACAGCAACCACAAGCAGGTAACACATGCTCGCTCTGAAAATCAAGACAATGTTGCCTCATATAGAAGAGAGGCTCATAGTACACGCACAGTCTACCTGCAGGGGGGAATACTTGCATGTCTTGTGAGAACATAAAGCTGCATTTGACTTGAGATGTGAAATCAGTTCGGCATGTCTAGCATTTGGATTTGATGAAGGCCTACCTTAGCGTGGTCCTGTCTTCGCCAAGAAGTAATGGGGAGAGGGGGGTAAGGTACAGAGAACTGGCAGCTTTGCCTGGCTTGCTGTTGCCGGTACAACGAAGCTCAGTTCACACTCAGCTGTGGCATATTTGGAAAACTTCAAGCAAAGCGGCGAGAAGGAGAAAAAAAAAAGCTTTTAAATCAGTTCCACTCTCCAGTAAATTACAACCCTGCATTTTTAATTTCCTCTCTCCATACAATGTTATTCATTGGCATCCAAGCCAAACATGGGCCCCTGCAGCTCTGCAGGACAAACTGTCCTCTCATACAGTCACTACCTGTCAGGAGCATAGAGGCGTGACTGAAAAAATGCATTCCTTGATGTAGAGCTGAGAAGTGTGTGAGGTGGAAGGGAAAAATGGAAAAAGAACAAATAGCAAGCAAACCGCTGAGTGGAGATTTAATCTAGAAAAATGGTCATGCGCCTGTGTTTACATCGTAAGTGGTTTAAGACAGACTAAATCTGATCAGTGATAGGAGTCGCCAGTAATTCTCTTAGTGTAACACTGGAACTTGAAATTCAAATGCAGTACAACATATTAAAGATACAAACTGCTGCCATGTTAAATCCTGAATTCGTGGACTTCCTACACCAATGCTTCATGGCAATAATACCCCAATTACACGCCAAGAAGAAAATGTGCATACCAAAACATGCATACTCCATGCTTCGGGAAACTGTCTAAGCTTCTCCAAACACTAGAAAGAGACAGACTTGGTTGCTGAAATAACAATAAGAGCCTGTTACTGTAACAGTAAAGCCTCATTTGTTAGCATTAGATATCTAAATACCATCTGAAAACCATGGCTCATTCTGATTAAGCAGGATCTTGTAACAGTGCAGCATTTCAAATAGCTTGTATAGGTCCCATTAATGTATATCTCCAGTTTGGACCCGAGCAAACCAAGTAGTAAAGTTTCATGCTGCACTGAGTGTAAAAAGGGCTTTGTTTGACTTTATCTGAGCCTGATCGAGGGACTGGTACATTACGATTTCCCCAGAACAATATCATTTAAAAAGGTGTTTTCCTTACACTCTATCTGTTTTTGTCATCAGGTGTGGATACAGCAGGACCATTTGACAGAGATGTTGAACAGCTTTCAAGCACGAAAGAGGATAAGAGAGCTCATTTAGAAAACAGACTAACTTTAACCAAGGTTTTGCTAATTCAGCTCTTTCGACAAAAGCCGATAGGATAAGGCACCTGGTTTTTGCTTAGACAGGCTTTGCATGTCTATGTAATCCAAAGAGACAGCACAGGCAGGACTCAGACTTCTCGTTAGAATATCCCAGAACACAACAACATAATCATGTCATTAGCCTTGGGCCATTCTGCCACATTGTTATTGCGGGTGGGAGATACTGGATTTGATTTCAGCAGACTTAGCTGACCTCTGCCTCACAGCCCACCAGAACAGGGGAACTACAGCATGCTGTCCTCTACTCTGGCACTAAGCCTAGCCAAACATTTTAACTTTCATAGACAAAAACAAAACCGTTTCGCCTTTCTTTCCCTCATTTCTTACAGTTATAAAATATTTTTTTATAAAGCTTTATGGAGACATGTTTCTACTGACTTTTCAGTCTTACAAGTTTGGGCTGCTGTTGCAAAATTCTAGCAAAATTCATCCATGCACCATGTTCCAGTGTCAGTTACTTTGCTTTTTGTCTTTTCTTTAATTTTTAATGTGTTATTCATCCTGTTCCGTATGTCTCCAGGCACACTTCAGAAATGGATATAAAATAAACAGTCGCGTTTTCGCCCCATCACTAGCCCTTGACTGCATATACCTGTAACAATAAACAGCTGGGTTTCTGGGCTTGTTTATACTCATCTCTAAGCGTTTGAGGACAGAAGCACAACAGGAACTAGACTGTGTGTATGGATTTGCTAGGCAGACACCCACTGAGAAGCACAGGGTTGGTGGATGCTACTAGACCATGATAGAGCGGAGGCTGCTGGCAGGTAGTGTGCACTCTGTCTGGCAGGGCTGAGGTTTACCTTGGAGTGACACCAACCATCTGCATGCTATAAGGACTAAATTGCCAGCTTGATGTCAAGCAAGAGAGACAAAACCTTTCTACATACATGAGGGTGTGTGTTTGTGTGACTTTGTGTATCTGTGTGTAAGGGTGTAAAACAGAACCAGACAGAGACAGTACAAAGAGACAGCCAGTACTAGGTAAAAGGAAGCATTCAGTAGCAATTATGTAAGACTAAGCTAATTCCCATTTTATTACCTCGTTTGAATAAAGACATGTCTCATCAAGACTTTATATCACGCATAGTCATATCAGAGGTTTGGTTTTAACTTTGGTAGGGACAATTTTTGATGGATGGCCAATATAGAGTTATGTAGATGTGCACATGCTCTTTAACGCTTGCTCTCTTTCATAAGTACAAATATGATTTTCTGTGATTTTACAGATATTTAAAATTTTATTTGAAAGACATAAATCTGAGAATAAAATCTTTAATCATGCTGGGGAAAAAAGATGTCCAGAATATTTCTATTCTAAGTTTAGACCCTGCCAGGCCTATGCAAAGGGGATTGTTTATCTAGCACTGTTATGTGTGCTTATGTATACTATTAGCCTTCTGTTCCCATGAACTGTTTCTGCAGTTAAAGAGATCACTGAAACACTAAAAAAGAAGTTAAAAAAGGGAATAAAGGATCATAACTTAATCTTAATGTCATAACTTAATCCTGTTTTACAGTCATGTGAAAAAGAAAGTTTTCACAGGACTCTGTGCAGAAAAAAGTCCACTCTTACTGCTTCCATAGGAATTAAGAGGGTAAGTAGCCGCCAGGTGCTGCTAATCAAATGCACTTGATTAAGTGGTCATCAGCAAGTGTGGCCAACTCTATAAAAGCAGACGTTTTGGTAGTTTGCTGGTCTGGAGCATTCAGGGGTGTGTTAACATAATGGCACAATCTTCTCAGGAGTGGAAGTCCCAGAAAATTCAGTCCACGGTCAGACTGTGCAATGGTCAAAGAAACCGCAAAAACTCGAGAGCTACATCTCAGACTCTACAGCCCCAAGTTAGCATGTTAAATGTTGATGACAGTACAATTACAAAAAGACTGAACAAGTGTAGCTTGTTTGGAAGGGTTGCCAGAAGAGACTCTCTTCTCTCTAAAAAAAAATATGGCAGCATGGCTTAGGTTTGCAAAGTTGCATCTGAACAAGCCACAAGACTTCTGGAACAATGTCCTTTGAACAGATGAAACCAAAGTGGAGATGTTTGACCATAATACACAGTGCCATGTTTGGAAAAAACCAAACAGCATATCAGCACAAACATCTCATACCAACTGTCAAGCATGGTGGTGGAGAGGTGATGATTTGGGTTTGTTTTGCAGCCACAGTACCTGGGCACATTGCAGTCATTGAGTCGACCACAAACTCCTCTGTACACCAAAGTATTCTAGAGTCAATGTGAGGCCATCTGTCCAACAGGTAAAACTTGACCACAATTGGGTCATGCAACAGGACAATGATCCCAAGCACAGCAGCAAATCTACAACAGAATGGCTGTTGCAATGGTCCAGTCAAAGTCCAGACCTCAACTTGATTGAAATGCTGTGGCAAGACCTTAAGAGAGCTGTGAATAAAAAAATGCCCACCAACTTCAGTGAACTGAAACAACGTTGTAAAGAAGAGTGGACCAAAATTCCTCCAAAATAATGTGAGAGGCTGATGAAGTCATACAGAAAATGATTACTTCAAGTTAGTGCTGCTAAAAGTTGTTATGCAAGCTATTGAATCATGGGGTGTGCTTGGTTTTTCACAGGACTGCATAGAGTCTGTGGAAACTTTCTTTTTCACATGACTGTACCTGTTTAGTTGATAGCCATCCTCTTATGTCCACTACTTAGAGTGGGCTAAATCAGTCACTGATGTATCTAAACGAGGGGATATTTTTGATTTGGTGCTCGTCCACTGGTATATGTACTTTCTCTTCATGCTGGGTGGGAAATAAACACAGCCCTGTTGATTTTTCGGAGCCACCCCAACATTAATTTATTTTAGCGGATGGATGGTACTACACAAATCAAGTGCAACATTAAATTGTATATCTGTGTTTCATTTGCATATGTGAACTGCAGAGCCCCGACTATGTTCTTCTGAAACTAGGAAAATTGTTAGTAGGAACAGTTCAATAGCACCTTGACCCATATCTACAACTACACCCATGATTTTTTTTAAACAAAGAATGCAGTTCTATCATTTAAAAGGGGATGCGCTCTCTTCAGTGTCATTTCCAGATGACTGTATGCTACCTGCTTAGCACCAAATAGCTGATAGTCAAATTAAGCAACAGCCTGGTAAACTTTGTGCAGCATTTATTAACTGAACAGACAGTTGTTGATTCCTCAGGAGCTGGTGGTCACTAACACAGATAAAAAAAGAGAGAGAGAATACTGCACTTGCAACAGGCGGCCAAAAACACTACTTTAAAACCAGACCGTCAGTGACATAGGAGCTCATCCGACTTACAATCCATCACAATTCACAGGCTATTGCAATGTGTCAAGTACAGAAAGAAAGTTCTAAGTTTTCTTGTCACTGGTTGGCTGTACTGCACAAGTTGCTGAGAATTAAAATCCACTGAGAATGACAAATGTGACTTTGACCTTGACTTTGAGCACAGTTTGGGTGAAAACCCATTAGGGGATCACTGTGCAAAATTTTCAATTCAATTCTGACCAATATCACAGGAGGAGTAGCAATTCTTCATTAGTCCTTCAGCCGAATCAGCTAAAAATGTTAAAAATGTGCTGGATGGTTAAAATGTTTGTTAATATGCTAAACTTTACGGGACATTAAAACATCAGATTTGTCTCTACTTGTTGCTGTGCTACCCACAGTTCGTAAAAGCAAAGTGTTCTTTATACATTTAAGCTTTTTTAGTTGTGGGGTGAGAGTTTGCATCACAGCTACAGTCCCTATGCAGATATCTGCCTCCTCAAAACTGTAATTACATGTCAGGACTGCGAGAACTTTCATTGATAATTTTTGCTTTCTTTCCTAAATGATTCCATTAGCAGCCGAAAAGGCTGATATCAAGGACAAGATGAAGAAGGATGAAGGAAGACCTTTCCTAGATGTCTTCTCCAGTAACACCACGGCTTAAACGTTTTAGTTACCCAATTCTTTGGGTATTTCTCTCTCCCTCTGTATTACAAAGTATATGAAAGAGCATCAAGACAGTTACAGTAGACATAAGATGGCTCAGTCATAAAGAAAATGTGTGTCTAGTATTGTAGTGATGAAATCTGATACTAAACAAACAAATCAAAGGGATTAGTGTCTACGTCAAGACTCCTGTTAACCCCCTAAATAAATCCAAATTTATGTATCCTTTGACACAAGTTGTCTTGCAGTATAATTTCAGGTACATGTTCATCTCCTTTATTCCATTTAATCTTTACTGTTGATCCTCTTTCGTGTCTATAAAAAATCCTTAAGAAAGATTCTCCTGCAAATACATGACAACAATGACGAGTTAGCGCATTGAAAGTGCAACAATGAGCTGACTCTGGAGAGTGGATTTGTGGTAGTGGAATCATCAGAAAAAATTATTTCCTAACTAGAAAATTCATATGAACCCCTCTCAAGTCAGAACAAAAACTTGGAAAGTTGCAAAGAAGTTTTGTATACAACTTGCCGGCTTCTGTATGCAATGTGAACAGAAACAAGGCAGATGAAAGAAACACGGCAGAGTAAGAAACTTTTGATTAATGCTGGAAATTCACATCTTTCACATTTTTGTTAACATTTTATTTGTACTATGGTATTAGGTTGTAAACAATAGTTGCTGTTCATGCTAAGGGACCCATTAGATTATTTAGATTAATTGTTTACTGGCAGTAATCCTGGTAACAAGTCATTTAAAACAATATTCATTTTGTATGTACTGGAACAGCTATCAGCGTGTTATTTAAATTCTTTTCAGCATCGTTCTTTCCCACGTTCCGAATTAAAAGGATATAAACACAGTGAAGTCGGAAGAACAACCTCCCAACTCAGGAAGTGGGACCATCTGAGGAGCTTGTGAATTCACACTTAGGGTAACCTTGAGAACTGGCAGTTTGTGCTATAAAGTGTCTAGCTGTAGCAACTTCACTAAATCTAGTTAGGATTATGGGTTGGCCCACACACAATCATAATGGTTTGGTCAGATATGCAGAGAAAGTTTCATAAATAATATTCCCAGCGTCTCAAGACACAACATGCCGGACAGACGCCTTTAATTCAACTGACAGGAAAATTAAAAGCCTTCATTACCCTAAAGTCATCTAGGGGAAACAAACTTTAACAGCTCAGACCATCGCAGTATGAATGTCGTTGGGCCAATCCCCAGCGAGCTCTGGGGTTCTGATTCGTTTTCCAGAAGGATGTGGGACTCGCTAGTGTGGCAGCTGCTTAAAATAAAGTGACAATTTTTAATGGGGTTTCAAACCTCAGCGAGTCACTGCATCCTGCCAAGCCCCTAGAGATGGCAAACGTCCAAACCCTGGTTTTATCAGACAGGACATGGAGGAGTGAGCTTGTTCTCTCAGCTCAGTTCCATAAGGAGGCCTGAATGCAGTCAACCATTTTCGACCACTTTCTACAATTGCCTTTCCCATCAGCGGGAGCTTTTTATACGTCCCATACGTGCACATACAACTAACAGGCTCTAAGCAGAGCTTTGAGGTGAATGCTCGCCTAACAATCAATAGCATCAGAAAATCCTGTTAAGTTCAGTTAAACCTCTGGTCAGTTTGTGGGGTCTGAGCAAAGCTGTTTTCATGGTAATGATAAAATCCTGATGAAAAACAGGTTTTCACTAAAAATGTGGCTTGAGCGTAATATGCACCATATTGCTTGATCTCTTTTGACTCCCTCTGTTACAGTCAGTTCAGCCTACACTCTGATCAGGGCCAGCTGAAAGAGGTGTTCAGTCACACACAGTGAGAAAGAGAGACGAGAAGCCAGAGACTAACAGGAAATGCAATTACTGTCTGTCTGGGTGCAGCTTTCCTCAACAGTATGACCAATTTCACAGCAATTGTAGTGAGTCAACAAGTCGTAAGTAATTATAATGAGCACCTTAATGTTTTCACACGCAGCAGAGCACCCCTTTGTGGTTTTTATCCCTCGGACATTTGATCCTTCTAATCATCTACACGCTATTTAAACTGTACACAGGAGCAGCAGGGCTGTACAAATCCCTAGAGGCAGCCCACCGCCTCTGTGTTTATGGAATACTGTCATTTAAACACTGTGTCAACAGGCATCAAGTTCCCGCCTTGGTTTCTTTCCTGTTTTAAGGCTGGTAGTGTACAGTAAAAGTGGACACTTCGCTGACAGTGTGCTGTCAGGGCCTCAGGTAGTGAGTAGATATGTTACGCTGCAGATCACCGCGACACTGCACTTTCCAAATTGTGTCTGACAGGTTAATATTTGACTTTTGAGGGGGAGAGATGCTGCAAATAACAGCTTCAAAATGAATGGCTGGAGGGCAGATACCACACCTCTAAAGTGGCGCCTACCCCATCACTTGATCAAACAGTCATCCAGAGAAGGTGAAATAAGAGCTTGGATCAGTGCTTGAGAGATCTGACAACTGCAGTGCTGTTTTGTTCCCAAATGTTGCATGCCCCTTACAGGAACTGTTGCATATACTCAGGTTCACTTCCCACACTCCCCAGATTCATTACTTTCAACCCTATACTTGTTTTCGACGTGGCTAGTGAGAGCCAGTAAGGCATGTAATGGCATGCTGCAAGAACGATTAGTTGGAAACTACAGTAATTGTGACCAAATATATATGCCTTCAACAAAGAAGTTCAGTCACAGCCAAACATCGAGCTCTTACCCATTCTCGTGTTCCCCTACCTGCATGCCGGCCAGGTCGCTGCTGTGTAATGTTTGCTTATGTCATTCACTTATCTCTCAATTGAGTCTTTTGTCCCAGGAGTGGACTCCAACTCTACTGTCTTGGACTCCACAGCCTCATAAGTTTGGGCTAACAGCACATGAACCAGTTCTCCACCTGATGCACGATCTGGCTAGAGTGGCTCTCCAGCTCAATGCGGATGTCCTGAAGAGCAGAAAAAAATATGACCTTTCAAAAAATGAAATATTTAAATATAGCACCTCAAATAAATACCAGCACTGTCCAAAATTTTGATCTCCACATGAACTATGCAAAAGTTTGACTACTTGAGACACAATTTCTAAACAGAAGATATTTTGGGAGACGAAGAAGAGGGACAAGTGGACCAAAAGAAGCCGAAAGAAGCGTCAAAGCAAAAGAAAAGCGACAGAAATACAAATTACATAGATTTGTTAGCTCAGCTTTAGCCTTGAGTCAAAGTGACAGGCTTTGTATCCAGCCAACTGTATCCAAAACTAATCATGGGATGTATGAGCTTTATTACATCTCTGGGCTTCTCTTCTTTCAGAAAGATTTTGATATCTTCAGCAATCCTTAAGACAAACTCAGATCAAGGTCGGATCTAGAGAAATTTTCTTAGGGCGGCATGAGGATGGCATGGAGATCAGATGGGGTGGCAAAATCAAAGCCATTTCTTTACACATTTGCAGGTGTTACATTCAGTAATATGTAACATGTATGGTTAAAATACATTAAATGCAGTATGTATACATATGTTTCATATAAACATAGTCTATAACTTTCTTATTGGCATTAGCCCAAATCATTAAACATGCCAGTTACATTAAAAAAAAATGATATGCATTTTGATTTTATGTACTGTATAGCCTATAAAACAAATAAGCATTACAACATTTTGTTTTTTGATAACCACAGGTTTCAGCCTATATTATAGCGCAAAACAACGTAAAATCATACACATTACCTAATAGCTTCCCTGCACTTCATGTAGAAAAATTTAAACCACATTTTTCATGATTTATTGAGATAATAACATTTAACTTTAAGCCATTTCCAGAGTGTGACAATCAACTGTCTGTGTTGAAATCTGAAAACCTGCTGCCCACAGATATCCACAGTGTGGATTCAAAATGTGTCCTTGCACCAATCATTGGCCAGAGTGTCATTAATTAAAAGCCCAAAATTACCAAGACATTCACGCCCATGATGAGTGGATGTAAACTTCTGACCACAACTGTAGCAGAGAAAGTACTGGTATAAATGACTGAAGTAGCAGTAGCTGATCAGCATGACTAATACCAGGGTCCTAACTTTTCTAAATTAAACACTGTGGATGTCATGGGTTGCAAAATACTTCCAGCAATGCCACTGTTGAGTTGGAGAAATGTCTTGAAAGAGGGAGGAAAGGAGCTAGCTTACCATCACTACATCTGTAATGACACAGCCCGTCATCGCCACCAAACAAGTCCAGCGCTGCGTTCAAGTACGTGTCAATCTTGTGTATTCCGTTACGAATAGTTTTTAGTGTCATCCTCCAGTCTGGAGTCTCTGGCTCTTGGTTACTAGCAGACACTTGTGAAAAACATCCACCAGAGTAAAATCCCAACAGAAAGACACAGATGTAGCTGTGATACTTCATGGTCTACTTATCGTCAGAGCCAGAAGGCTGCGTCTCCTTGCACATTGGTTTTCCCTTAACCGATTTATTCCTAAATACGTTGTCTTGATAGCATTTTAAGTGTCACACCAGCTTGTTTTCATTTCACTCGAAAAGCACTTAAGTGGCACGAGCTGTGATGTCGTTTCCGGGTTTGACGGTGTCACGTGACCGCTGGTAAACAAATTGGGACTTTGTCACACGTTACAATAAAGAAAAAAGTGCTTTCTGCCTCTAACATGTCACATGTACTTAAGCGCAGGACCAAAATTCAAAAATTCAAGTTCATGTAATTTAAATGTTTGTAAAATGTATACAGCTGTTTTTCCAGTGTTGTTCCATAGCTCACCTTCGGCCTTCATTACCCATAGTTCACAGCATCTCCAAGGCTGGAGTACCAACCGTTTCCACCAGCAGTCTCAAAAATAGTTTGCCCATTACCTTTAAAAGTCCCTGGAACATAATCAGATTTTATGCATACTGCTGAAATATACATACAGATAGATAGAAATTATATGTTGATGTAATTTCAACATCAACATGGCCTTCATGTAAACTATATTTCAGGGAGTTAAACAATACTCACTGGACGATTTATTAGGTACATCTCTTGAACTGACTGTTAATGCAACTATCTAATTAGCCAGTGTCTAATTAGGCTGCTCTGAGTATTTCAGAAACTGCTGATCTACTGGGATTTTCCTGCACAACCATCTCTAGGGTTTACAGAGAATGGTCTGAAAGAGAGAAAATATCCAGTGTCAGTTTTCTGGGTGAAAATATCATGCTGATGTCAGAGGTCACAGGAAAGTGGCAAAACTGTTTTGAGCTGATAGTAAGGCAACTGTAACTCAGTTAACCACTTGTTACACCCAAAGTATGCAGAAGAGCACCTCTGAGCGCACAACACGTGGAACCTTGAAGCAGATGGGCTGCAGCAGAAGACCACACCGTATGCCTCTCCTCCTCATATGGGCTCACCAAAAGTGGACAACAGCAGATTGGAAAAACGTTGCCTGCTCTGATGAGTTTCTATTTCTGTTGCAACGTTCAGATGGCAGGGTCAGAATTTGGCATAAACAGCATTAAAGCATGGAGCCATCCTGCCTTGTATCAACAGTTAAGGCTGGTCTTGGTGGTGTAATGGTGTGAGGGATGTTTTCTTGGCACAATTTGGGTCAGTTGGCCAGACAAACATGAATTAAACACCACAGCCTACCTCAGTATGACCACAGTGTACCCATCTTCTGATGGCCACAAAGCTCAAATCATCTCAAACTGGTTTCTTGAACATGACAGTGAGTTCACTGTACTCAAATGGCCTCCACAGTCACCAGATCTCAATCCGATAGAGCACCTTTGGGATGTGGTGGAACAGGAGATTCATATCATGGATGTGCAGCCGACAAATCGGCAACTGTTTGATGCTATCATGTCAATATGGACCAAAATCTGTGAGCAATGTTTTCAGCACCTTGTTGAATCTGTGCCACAAAGGTAAAAAGTAGGTCCAAACTAGTACTAGCAAGGTGTACATCTTTCGTAGAACTGGCAAAGCGCAAACATAGCAGTACCTGCTCAAAACGTTACGTTACAGGGTGGTGAAGTTTACAGTTAAAGGCTGTTGTAGAAACAATTTTGTACAAAATAAACATTCACCGTTACTAAAATTCCCATTTACGTCCACTGTATTCGGATTTTGTTCCCAGACAATTGTGGGGGGGGGGATAAATAAATAAAACTCTCTTCAACTACACATCATTTGATGTATGTGAGAAAAGTTTTGTGTAATTTAAGTAAACTTACTGTTTAATATTCACAGAGAATTTCATTCAGTATATGGTAATAATTTGATTTTATTTAATCTTTTTATTTCATCAGGCGAGCACTGAAGAAAAACCTTTTTTCCTTTTATAGTTACTTAAATAAGTGCATATACTTTAAACATTCAAAAATGAAAATGTACAACCATTTATGAGTAGCAGTTTTCACTGTCCATCCATGTTTAGTTCCAACCAAAGTCACAGTTTTAGATTGGACAATATAAAATGTTCTGTAGTAACAAAGTCAGTGGTAATGCTTCAAGATCCATTGATCTTCATCCACAGGTGGAGGTGTGTAGGGAGCCAAGATGAGCATTCTCTTTTTTAATTTGGTTCTTGAAGAAACCGATTTGCTTGGAGGACAGCACCTCCAGATGAACCTATTATATCTCCCATTTTGTATTTATGACAAGCAGATGATGCCAGAAGCTGTTTGTTGTTCTTACAACACTAAATTGCTTGTGCAGAATGCCTCTCGGGTTGTCACTACTCAAAGCACACATGCCGTTACAATCAAGTGTCCTTTTCTTTTTCAGTTTCAGGAAAACATATTTAAATAAAAGTTTAAAAAAAAAAAAAAAAAAAAAAAAAGTCAGGGAAAGACATTCTGAGTTAATCTAATTCAAAAT
>VUQI01062413.1:0-10484 GCA_015106735.1 Paratilapia polleni
TCGCTGATCGTCACCTCTCTTCTTAACCTAGCTTCAACAACTCTTTGCCATAGCTTCATGGTATGGCTCATCAGCTTTATCCCTCTGTAGTTACTACAGCTCATCAGCTCATCAGGGTGATGCACTCAGCTGCACATCATCCTTATTCTCAAAAATTGGTACCAGTATACTGCTCCATTCCTCAGGCATTCTCTCAATCTCCAAGAGTATGTTAAACAATCTGCCCTCTCTCCTAGACATCGCCATACCTCCACAGGTATGTTACCTAGACAAACTGCCTTTCCAGTCTTCATCCTCTTCATAGCTGCCCTCGCTTCCTCTTTACTAATCTGCACTTCCTGATTCACTAACTTTCCTCCATCTGTCCTCCTCTCTCTCATTTTCATTCATGAGCTCCTCAAAGTACTCTTTTCATATTCTCAACACACTTTCTTCACTCATTAGTACATTTCCATCTCTATCCTTAATCATTCTAACCTGTTGCACACCCTTTCCAGCTCGATCTCTCTGCCTAGCCAATCAATCCAAGTCCTCTTCTCCTTCCTTAGTCTCCAGCCTCACATACAACTCACTATAAGCACTTTCCTTTGCTTTTGCCATCTCTCTCTCTGTCGTAAGCCTGGCCTCTTTGTACTCCTGTCTACTTTCTTCAACTCCCTGACTATCCCACTTTTTCCTTTGCTGACCTCTTCCACTGAATACTTTACTGTACTTCCTCATTCTACCACCAAGTCTCCTTGTCTTCTCTCCTCTGTCCAGAGGATACACCAAACACCTTCTTGGCATTTTCCCTCACCACTTTAAGCTGTACCACCACGTCAACTGTAATGCCACCCTTTCATCCATGTATGGTCATTTCTGGCTCCAAAAGAACCAACACGGTGAGGCTAAAACATTAACGATGCTTCAATACATGGAGACCAAAACCAATAGGTGATGTCGCAGTTTTGTTGCATTTTTATACAGTTTAGAAAAAGGAACAAAAACAGTAATTGCAGGTGGCTATCCCGGAGGAGATTAAACAAGTGGATATGACAGGCGGTATGGGTAGTAAGACCAAAGCTGGTCAACCCTGTTGGCCAACCTGTGTCAAAACAGCTTTAACAGCTAAGAGAGGCTCTTTTTGGAGACACTTCTTGCAGGGGCAGGCCAGCCCAGGACAATGCACTGCAGCTTCAAAAAGAGATGTCAATGTATGAACAAGAGTCCCTGACACCAGCTCAAAGTCCTCTCATGTTGTGGGGAAAAAACAAACAAACAAAAACTCTTGAACACTGCAGAGATGTGAGCCTAATTGTGAGTTATGTCTCTTATTCGTCTGCTCTCTTGTGGATGTAACTTCAATATTCAATTGTTCCAACCCATGTGTGTTTTTTAACAAATAATCAAAACTGACTTTTAGATAGCACCAATGCTCATAAAGCAAAAATCTACTCTGAAGCTTTAACAGAGGCCACTGAAAAAAAACTCAACTGTCCCACACAATTAGCTATGGTTCTTATTGTATTGGATGGCTCTCTTGTGTGCATAATGCTTGAAAAATAGATATCTGAATAGTTCCAACCTGTGTGTTCAGAGAAACAATTTCACTGGATAAATGACTGCTGAGAGACTGCAATAGTTAAGATATTGTAACCAAAGCAGTGGGGACACACAACTGTTCCATTCATAGAGCCATGTCACCACTGTGGCTAAAAACACTCCACAGGAGCTCCAGCATGTAATCCTCTCCTGTTGTGACACAACTGACCTCCTCCACCTCCAACGTGCACAGAATGATAAACCACCGGGAGCCCATCCAGTGAAGCCCCTCTCCCTCACTTCAAAGACCAGACTTTTCAAACATATTGATGTGCAAATTAGCTAGTGATGTCAACCTGGGCACTTCTGGACCAGTTTTTGAATACCTAGTAACAGCATTCTGGTTTGAATAGAGCATTTCACTCTCCAGTGTTTCAGCATTGCTGAATGCCAGCAGCATGCAACCATTTCATGTTTTCTGGTATGGACAGCCGAGGAGCAATTTGTAAAACTTGTTCTACTGAAATATCAAGAGGGCATTAAATCACCATGAAGCTTCCCCAATACAAACTTGATCTACAAGAGTCTGAGCAGCAGGCAGACTGAATTCAGGCACATTTATCTGTCACAATATTAAAAAAATATATTGGTGGATTTTTTTAATGCCTCTTTCCCCGTACATTCATACTTAACAGTGATTAAAAGCAGTGCTGGGTGGTGTACTGGACAGTAATTTCAAATACCACCATAGAGACAAAACAGCCCAGTGGGTGTTTTTAAGTGGTTTAAATGTACCACGTTATTGGCCACTAGGATCACTAAAGAGCATACTAAAAGGGGACCTGTATTAACTGTGCACCCTTCTTACTCACGGTTCTAATCACATGACACAGAAATGTGTGAAATAAACTTCTGACGGCTCTTTGTTGAGTCCAGAACTACTCAAGTGGCTAGCGCTGTTGCTAGCATTCATGCTTCTGTGTGGTGCATTATGTGTTAACTACCCCGTAGTCACGTGTTTCACATGTGAAGCTAGTAAAGAAACAAATAAAATGCTGGGATTTTTTTCCCTCCTGGGTCACTTCTCTTTGCTGTGGTCAGTCTTTTTTTTATAATTCAATTCAATTCAATTTAATTTAATTTTCATTTATTTATTTTTTGGGGGCAAACATATTTGTCCCTCAAGTTTTCCCACTTCTTTGGACAGTTTCGGCACTCTCCCTCCAGGAATTTGCCGACATCTGTGAGCCCTTCTATTGAGGTTATGATTATTATTCCTTATACTGACCGATCCATTCAAAAACTGCCAGAAATGCATAGGAATGAATCTACGGTACTGAACAGGCCAATCACAATAGCTGTGGGCTATGTCAACAGTTACATTTCTAGGAAGGTGCACGTCAGGTTACAGCGTAGATTACGTTGTAGGTTTTTCTGTTTGAAAAAGTTAGGAAAAAAAATTTCTAGTGCTGGACTTTCACTGTGAAAGGGGCTCAGACAGCTCCTCCACACAGAGACAGGGAACCGGGAGAGGCAAAGATAATTTGCTAATGTTAACAGGTCCATTTGTGCCACAATGTTTGGAAGAATAAGTCCAATTAATACTATTAAGCGCATCAAGCCAGATGGTGACTTTGCTTAAAAAACAAACAAAACAAACATCTAACCTAAAAATGTAAATGGCAACCCGCTAAGGGTCGACTCTATATCCCTGTGCCTAATATTTAACTTTTGTTAACAGAGCTTGAGAGTAGGCACTTTATTGTTTTGGTTTAATTTTTATTATATTTATATCTTATTTTTTATAATCACTTCAAAATGGTTTATATTCTATATACTCCTGACAGAATGAACCATTGTAAACCTGTATACAGAGCCACTTATGCAAAACAAATAGTATATCAAATAATACTGTGATATACTGTAAAACCACCAGAATCTTAAAAAAAAATAATTTACAGTGATACAAATTTTTGGTCATATTGCACTAATTAAAAGTCATATTTACATCAAGATTAAAAAAATAAATAAATGCACAATTCCATGTATTAGACTTCACTGTAATGCCTTCCTCTATCAACACAATGGAGTACTATGTTGTAAACAGCACACCTACTGTATGAGCCACATATTGTATGAGTTATGTCCGCTCCTTTCTTCACACTGGGTTATTAATCATTTTAAAGGAAAATGTTTTTAGATGAAATTATCTATTTGAGCAGAACTGAATTATCTTGTGCCTTGTCTGAGATCCTCTGGGTTCTTACTCCCACTCCCCTATGCCACTGTCAGACCTTGACTTTTACACTGACAACTAGTGTTTTTGTTTAATGAGATTTTTCCCCATTTTCAACATTCCTCCAATTGTGACAAACTCCATTCTGCAGAGCCTCATCAACACTGATAGAAGTGCTGAACCCTCGGGCTACTGCCAGCAGCAATGTACAAGGAAACAGTGTGTGGAGAAATGCCTTCAAACAATCATTTTAAAGAGTACAATGTGATACACTTGTGGCAGGAACCACTCTGATGTTTAGGAACCCATTCCGTGCAAATAGCTAATGAATGTGCCTGCAGCCTTATCCACACTGCAATCCGTCTTTATTCTCCATTCATGCAGCAGTACAGCCAGTAGCAGAGTTGCTTGCCGATTAGAGAGAGACTGCTATGAAAAGTCACACGGCACATCTCAAAAGGTTACAGGTTGGATCCTCAAGAGAGCCACCTGTTCTGTCACAGTGTCCTTGAGGAAGAAAGTGAAGCTCCACTAACACCCAACATATACGCAATAAGTAGAAAGACACACAGTAAAACATAAGCTGCACTGTCTTGCATTAAAAAAAAAAAGTGCAATTCCACAGTTCATGACACATCAGTCACAAGGAAGCTAGAAAGTATGACCTGCAGCACAAATTATTTATGTGTGATGGGGAAAGGAATATGTCTTTTGGAAGGCATGATCTGAAGTTAGCTCAAATAAATCATATATTTGCCTCTTCTCTGTAGTCTGTTCAAAAGTACTTGATTATCACTTCAAAGAAAATATCAGCTTACTGGTAAAGGAGCATATCTTTGTATTGATTTGTCAGGAAATCCAACTTAAGGACAGTAAAATGATGAGCAAGATGCAATTCAAATCTGAAGATCCTATAAATTACCATAATCTGTAATGTCCCTTCATAGAGTCAGTAGTCTCCTAATCTTATATTCTACAAATTAGACAACCAAGAAGTTCATTCAGGTCAACTGGATCATCCAAAGAGCCAAAATAACAGACTTCATGAAGGCTTTGAGATGGTGAAAGCTTTGAGACACTGTTCATTGAGGTGTTCTTTTCTTAAAAAGGTTTGTAACTTGAGTGTGGGGGGGCACACCAATTGTGTGCTTGTCTTTTCGAAAAAATGAAAAATGACAAAAAAGGACTAAAGTCAAGCTGTTTGGGTCAAACCAGCTTTAATGATCTGGACCAACAGCTGGCCAGAGAACCTGTCCAACATTTTTTTTTTTTTTTTTAAACTGGCCCTGGGCTATTGGTTACTTTGAGCCCTGACTAATGTCAACAGGTGTTGGTATATGTGAAACCTTCCTGGTTGACCAATTACTTGCATGCTAAAATGCATTCAAACCTACAGAAATTATTAGGACTATACTCACATCAGAATTTTCCAAACAAAGTTGCCAGTTTGATAATAATATTTCTAGAGCACCAGCTTTTGGCATCTGTGTCAGCTGAAGAGTTGGTCACAGTGGAGTTCAGCATCTGATTCTCTATTTCTTTTGTTCCTGTTATAGTTAACAGGTGGCTATGGTTTTACCCTGAAAAAAGTAGTGACTGGAAAAATTGGATTCTACTAGGGGTCTTCTGACTCAGATCAAGTAGGTTTAGGGCAGGGTCTTGAAGCTGCGGCTCTGAAGCCACTTGCAGCTCTTTTGCCCAGTGGCTCCCTGTGGCTTTCACAAAAAACTAGATAACTAGGAAGGTTATCCTCTTAATTGTACTGAGACTCAGTTAAGGTGGTCATCATGGATGTATTCACATAAGTGGTTCATCTTGAGTCCCCCTACCTATGGAGTTCATATTCAAATAAAGAAAAGTTGTGGAGGTTCTCAATGGCATTACTAACAATCTAGGTGTTGTTCAGACAAAACTATAATAATTCTCTTATTAGCTGAAAGAAGCATGTAAAGTCTGACAACAGTCCCTCTATAGGTCTACACTTCAGTCCAAACCGAAATCCCAGGTATTTTTCAAATATCCTTAGACAGCCAGTTCTTTAGTCCTACCAGACTTTCACACAAAAAGCAACAAAGCAGTTTGTGCGAGGTTAAAGTTGAATTTAGTTAACTACGGGGATGGAACCAGGTGGTAAATCAAGCCTGTCACTTGTGCAAATGTTTAGAGATGCTCAGATTTGAAGCTGCCTTAAAAGCAAAAGCCTTCCTCTGTGCAATACCATGCCCTAGTGTTTGTTTAGAAAGCCCTGTTAGCCATTAGAGCCTGTTTAATATGCTGGCATGTGGTTGGCTCTCTGGAGATGAAGCAGAGGATTTGATGAACCAGACTACATTTGGGTGAGAATCAGGAAAGCTAATCTCACAAGCAGCAGAACATGTGAGGCTGCCAGAAAAAAAAGACAGGGTAAAACCCTTCTCCCAGTACTGGTGTGAAGGAGCCTGAATTCATTTGGCTTCAACTATTGATACATTTGCACCAATGAAAGCCAAGAGATGCAGTTATTAACGAAAAAAAGTTTTGAAACTGGGTTACTAAAGTCACCCAAAGTGGAGCAGTTATTCACACACCATAATACATTACCCAGAAATTTTCAACCTGTGGCCATCTTGCTTGATTGTAACAGCTGATTTAGATTTCTGCTGTGAATCTTTGTAGAGCCCACGATATAACCCACGTAAGTGACTGACGTCGTTGTCAGCATTTATGCTTGTGCTGGTGCAGTATGCGTTAATTACCTTATGGTCGTGTCCCGGTGTTTTACATGCCAGCCACAACAGAAACACGAAATGCTGCGACTTTTTTTCCCTCCTGGGTCCCTACTCTTTGTTGTGGTCAATTTGTTTTTTAGTTTGTTTTTTAGTTTGTTTTTTTCAGAGGCAAACATATTTATCCCTCAAGTTTTTCCATTTCTTTGTACATTCCAACAGTTTTGGCACTCTCCCTCCAGGACTTTGATGACATTTGTGAGTCCTTATATTGATGCTGTGATTATTATTCCTTATAATGAGGCAATGATCGTTATTCTCTCACTATTAAATTCAAAAACTGCGGCGAAAAAGTAGCCGGAAATGCACAGGAGGAATCTACGCTACTGAACAAGCCAATCACAATAGTTGCAGGATGCGTCGACGCGACGTGTAGTTACATTTCTAGGGAGGTGCAAGTCAGGTTACAGCGTAGGTTACGTCATAGGGTTTCAGAGGGATTTGCAGTTACGACTTACCTACGGCGTAGATTTCCAGATGAAGCATAAATCCCCAGTAAAACTGCAGCAGCTAATTATTTTATTACTTTTTCAGTTAATTAGGTATACACTGGAAATCTCTTTAGCTTTAGTCCTGTTACTTTGATAAAATGTGCCATCACAACCTGTTTGATGAGGCTCTGATGCACGTTCACTTGGGGGTCACTATATGACTGTGAGTCAAGTGCCCTTACAAATGCTGACCACTGGCTAGAGCGCTACACACAGGAGAACCGACTTTATTTATTTATTTATTTTAATTCAGAGATGGAGTAATGCTTACAAAAACCTAAAATTTTCTACATTGCAGAATGACATAAATGGGTTGTTTGTGTTTACCATAACAGGGGTGGGGGCTTGTGTGGTGGTTGGGGCTGACCCTAACACAGTGATATAATGGTAAATCCTAAAACACAGTGTAACACTAGCACAAGTAAAAAAGACAAAATTTATTTGTAAATTAAACCATGATTTTGAAGAAGATGGAGTTATTTCTTCCTTCAGTAGCAGTGTCATACTTTGTGCCTTTAAATCTTATCATGGCTACAAGGTTGCCATATCTGTGTGAAAAAAACAGCCCATTGGTCAATCAAAACTAGCCCACAAACCAGCAAGAATCCAGAGTTGGTATCGCAAGGGGGGGCACTAGCCAGCATTATAGCACACTGTGTGAACTGTGTAGTTATTCGTCTATTTTGCCTGCAAAAGGGCTCTGCCCAAACACAGCAACCCTTCAAAAGTAGCCCATTTCCACAGGAAAACAGCAGACCTGGAAACCCTGACTGCCTGACTGATGGATTCATTGACTTATCTCTGCAGCTCTATTTGACTGCTATAAACAGACAAAAATCTATTTGTGCTAACTGACTGAAGAGCTTCAGTGATGTTTGGTCCGCAGTGAGGCTGACCTCATCTGAGTGATAGTCACATTACTGTTAGACATACACTTACACCCAAGTGTAAATCACAGCAGAGGATGAGCTCATTAAAACAGAATTTGGTGTACTTTGCAGTAAAAAGCCCCTCAACCAATGCAGGAAAACACCTTTTTTTTTCACTGTTCTACTTCATTATCATGGCCTGGCAGGAGAGACAGATAAGCCAAAGAAAGAAAGAAAGCTAAGATGTGAGTCACCCGGCCCTTAAGAAAATTTATCCAGGTGAATAGAACTTATTGCAGTAAACAGGCTAAGAGCACGCAAGAGATGAGTGTCCTTGAAGCTGATTTAGGAGCTCTTGGATAGGACTGGGTAATAAAACTTGATAATTAGGAGGTAAAAATCTGATAAGGTACCCACTCACAACAGCACACCACAGGGTGAACACGCTTAGTGAATTACCAGAGAAGATAATACAATAGAAAGTGAGATGTGGATCTAAATTACCAATTTGAAAAATGAGCAGACAGCAGAAGCAGAAATACCAGTAAATGCATTTATCTGTACCTTAATGATGCAATTACCATATTACGACAGTGAGGTAACAGTGCTCATTTCAACTGTCACTTAAATATCTTCATCCAATCAGAATAAACAAAACTCAATTACCAGAAGTAGGTTACTTGTCAGTCTTTCAAATGACTGCCACGTATGCTCCTTTGTCTCGTTGCTTCCACTGCTTCGATTCTTCACATGCACACAGTGAAGTGAATACAAAGTGGTGCATTTGAAAAAGGAGCAGCTTGGCAAATGGCAGTGGAAACATGAAAGCTGTTTTTGGAGGCAAGAGAAAACCTCCTTCATATCAAAACATTTACCACAAGCAGCAAGGCCTGCGTAACAGAGACCCAAGGATCCACAAAGACACCGAAACAAGGTCAAAGCTTATATACACCCAACAGCCATCAGCCTACACACAGCCAGATTCATACCTTAACTATCAAACAACTGAGTAAACTGAGGTGACCAGGGATTGACCTTTGAACTGTATAGGTTTTTATGTGAGAGAGAAAACAGGCTATGAAGAAGAGCAAACATCACACAGCCTCTTCCATATGAAAATGGTTTGGATATCTCAAGTGTGACAAAGCAAAGAGCAGCGCTTCAGGCAAAATGTGCTTACAGCCAGTGTTTATCAGCTGTCACAGATGCATTAACCAGAAGAGGATCGTGTTTACTGTAAACTGCTGTCATGTTGTGTTCTCTCTCTGCAGAAAACACACCTTCTACGTGTGTAGAAATAGAAATCCAGGTGAACGTCTCTTTGAAAGGTCAGTGTTTTATATTTTTGATTTTAGTGATATTGCAACTGTACACTAATATAGTAAAAAAAATACCCTGCAGCAATACTTGAGCCCACTGAAAAAGCTCAACTCACTATTGAAATACTGACTCTCTCGTGTTGCTCCACTTTTTAACCTCTCTGGACAAACGTTAAGCTTTTTTTTATTATTATTATTATTTAAATGCATTTTCCACACAAATGCATACTCAGTAAATACATGAAGGACGTGATCTCTGAGTCAGTTTGTGTCTTCAGCCTCAGCTCAACCATCAGTCATAGTTAAACAGGGGAACAACAGAAACTACTTTTTCAGGGTTTCCACCAGGAAAGCTGTTGAAACTGGGGGCTGCGGCAACTGGAAGGCAGGTGGGTATTTGGTACCATTTAATTCTGTACTTGATTTATGTTCATATAGCATGATCCACCTACTATAGTGCTGATTGATCATTGTATGATGGAACAGGCAGAACAGCGGGATGCGTAACCTATACACATATCTTCACACAGAAGGAGAGAGAGAGAAACACTGGGGTGTTTATTTCCCACCTCTAAATGTATTTATGTACCACTTTTATCTAAAAACAATTTAAATAAAAGTACTACATACAATGTGCTTCCCATTCACACACATTAATGGCACTGAGCTACCATTCAAGGTGCTGGTTTACCCACTGGGACCATTTAAGCTTTCAGTGCCATGCCCAAGGACACTTTGAAATGTGGGATTGAATCATCAACCTTGTGAATCACCCCAGTCTACCTGCTAGCTCACGTAACAGCCTGTGAACCCAGACTCAAGTGGAGCTAAAGTGAAAACCAAACAGCACACAGCTAATTAAGAGTTAGGACAACATCTATAAAAAGCGTGTAAGAATCAGCAGGCAGTTTTATCAGGGGCAGCTCCATGAATCATCAAAACAAACCATCTCATAAAGAGGGGAAAAAGAAGGCTTCACAGAAGCAGAACCCACCAGGCATCTTAGAAATTCTACCTGCATGTTAACAAATCCTTCAGTCATTTACAATGCCACTTAATGGTTTTTCCAAGTAGAGCAGTCAAAGCACCAGTTTGTTTTGAGTCTCTGTTTTTAATTATTCAGACAGACTTATTATCCTACATCCACTCCACAGCTTTACAGGAAACCAACAGCAGCTGTACAGTCCAAAAACCAAGCAGAAACCACAGTGAAAACCGTGTGCTAACTTCACTGAGACTGGAGCTTCACTTTTTTTTTTTTTTTTTTTTTTTGGGTTTTCCGG
>VUQI01062413.1:19467-31856 GCA_015106735.1 Paratilapia polleni
AACCCCTTTTTTTTTTAAAAAAAAAAAAAAAAAAAACATTTGAACCTTCCAAAAATGCCATGTCTATAAATAAAAGCAACAGTACAGAACAGAAAATGTTATACTTTCTTGACAGTATACAGACTGAAATGTTAGGATGGTTGCTGAGTTGCCTACTAACATTACAATGAGGTATAATGTTAGTAACAATACATTAGCTTAAGCATTTATAAACGTTAGCCGTTGCAAACATTTTAGTCTACGGAACATAGTTGACTTTACAACAGCAATGCCAGCTGACTCAAACAAAATGGTAAGGTATATTTCAGGATAACACAAGGATAATACTTTGGATGTTGAATGAACTGAAACTTACTCAACTTGAATTCTTTGAACAGATCTGGATGCTGGTCTTTTTAGGTGCATCCCTAAATTGGAAGCATTTCCTCCTTTGGTCTAAAAAGCATGAGAGCATTGTTTGCATTACGCATTTTCCAAGTCAATTATCACCACTTGGCCATCTGCCTTGAAGTACTTCCATACGCGACTCTTACTGCCTTTTTTACGAACAGCTGCTCTAGTCGCCATCTTCCACGTGTAGCTTTTGCTGTGCCATGTGTAGTTTTTCCTGTGCTTGTGAGCATCCTTCTTCTTCAGCATGTACTGAGACTAGTACACTTGTAGGTGCATGCTGCCCCCGTCAGTTCTGGAAAAACTGCAACCTTGGTACGTACGCTGCTACATTACCTTCGTTACTAGAAAACGTGTACTGTGGTGCTTTCAGAATTTTGGTATCGACAGATTTAAGTATAGGTTCTGGTGACAACCCTACATCCTACAGAATCCAGTTTATTAGCTATTATTAACCCTGTCTCTCTCCCATAGGTGTGCCTTTTTGTCCTGTCTCCCTCTGCTCTCTTCGGTTTCTCCTCACCCCCAACCAGTCGCAGCAGATGACTGCCCCTCCCTGAGCCTGCTTCTGCCGGAGGTTTCTTCCTGTTAAAAGGGAGTTTTTCCTTCCCACTGTTGCCAAGTGCTTGCTCATAGGGGGTTGTCTGATTGTTGGGGTTTTCTGTCTAATATTGTAGGGTCTTTACCCTAAATTACAAAGTGCCTTGAGGCGACTATTGTTGTGATTTGGCGCTATATAAATAAAATTGAATTGAACTGAACTGAATTAGTCTTTAGAACATATTTACTGCTTTACCTGCTGTCAGACAGCTCTTTCCCACAAGGGAGTATTTCCTCTGGGTACTCAAGTCATGGATCTCTGCCCATTTATTTAGACAGGGGTTTCAAAATAACAGTTTGAAGGTGTTACTAAGAGTGATGTTCATCTACTGCTGCCTTGATTGGTTGAAGGTTGTGCTACTGTGTGATTTGGCGTTTTAATGGGTTACATTGGATTCGAACTTAAAATGTTAAAACTCAAAATTCACACAAAATATACCAAAAGTCACATTTTCTGTGAGGTAGAATTTGTTTTTGCGCTCTGCGTTTTCCCCACAGACTTCAAACGTGATCGAAAAGTCACCAAGTCTTTCATAGGAGAAGGTGTATTTTGTAACTTAGAATGTACTGCATCAAGGACAAACATGCTTGGAATCCAAAACTCTCTCCCTCTCCCCAAATATTTCTTTACAGAAGAAAAAAAGAAAATATAAACAACAATTTGACTTTTCTTTGAGGAAAATGTCCTGATGGTGTGACATACCACCCCACACCTCATGAATAAAAAATATAGGAACTGCAAAATTCAAAAGGAAAGATGCACATGCAAAACAAGAGGTTAAATGAAGAAGTCGGCATACTGAGAAATGACAACTTAAACTATTTATTGCACACTGTCTTGAAAGGGCATAAAATATAAAGTGTTCAAGGCTGTAACACAAGAGATAACTGCTGTCTGTTTCAATAGGAAACACTGGGTGCAAACAGAAGGGAGGCACAATGTGCTTCACTGACCAGACAATTAAATGCTGTCTGCCTCATGATAAGTAAGTAAATAGCTCTGACTACTGCCAAATACTGTTGTCACAATGAAAATAAGTGCTGTTCAGCCCCAGCTGCATAGTCTATAAACATTACTCACACACAATTTAGGTTTCAGATTCAACAATAGTTAAATGTGACGTTACCTTGTACCATGCAAATTCAGTGGTATTACATAGGGCCCTTATTCAATGCACTGTAGTTACTCAGCCTATTCAGTTATAGCAAAACAATATTCGCAATGAGACCAAAAAAAAACTGACTGAAAAGGAGCTGGGAGCCTGAACAAGGAGCCAACATAACTTTACCTGTTATGTAATGCTTTACCTGAACTCGTGCAACATGACGTCATCCTCCCATTACAAAAAAAGAACTTCTTGTTTGTGTGAGCAGTGAATAACCAATAGTTAGCTTCACTGTTCATTGACATTTTGTTGACACATTTCGAAAGAAGCGAAAAAGTCTCCTAGGTGAGGTAGTTACAGAGCCACAAAATCTGTAGAGCATCTTGTACACCAAAGGCATCATTTTGACTCCTCTGGCATTTTAAAATCATGTAACTCTTAAAATAAAACCCCATGATCTCTTATTTCATGACTTTTCCTAAAATGGATGACGGACAAGTGGAGAACCTTAGCTGAACTGAGCAGAGAGTCCAAAGTGTGGAGAACTAAGCCAAGCAAGTAAAGGGTGAAATCCAGAGAGAGCAGAGCATCTGAACCAGACGCATTTAAGATCTGAGGAGAAGAGGTGGCAAGGCAAGGGCTGCAGACAGGGGTGGAGCAGTGTGGATGGTGGATCAAAGAGAGAATGGTCCAGTGAAGAGGAGGCAGAGGTGGACAGTGTGATAAACTTTCCCTGCTCTACTTTTACAATAATTCATTTATTAAAATGTGTTTCTTCTTCTGTTGTAGCCAACTGTGAGGTCCATTATAAAATGATGACCTGTTCAGTCCGTTTTACAGTGAACGCCCCATTTTTATGTTAGTATAACTAATACCACATTATGTAAAATTCATTTTAACTTTGGCATAAAGTTCTTCTTCTACAATAATTACATTATTTAGATGTGGTAGTTAACGTGTTGTTTGTTGTGCCCTTTGTTTATTAGTGGATTCTAGAATTTATGATCTGTAATGAAATAATCTAAATCATTTGTAAAAGTAATAAAACTGCCTTAAGTTTCATCCTTATTTTGACAAATGTTACTAATAATGCTACTATAATTAGAAAAATTAGACGACTATTAACATGACACCCCCGCACCTACCTCGACAGTTGTAGTGTTAATAAGCATTTCTTTTAACCCTCCAGTTGGCATCAACAGCCAGCCCACTAATGGTTAAAACAAAGAAACAAAAACAGTGTAAACTAGCAAAACAAAATGACAATCACCAACACAAATACTACTGAAAAGTCTTTGACGTGTGCATTTTTTTTTTTCCTCTAGCCCTCAAGAGTCATCAGTTTTTAAAACTCCTACCCTTAAAGCTAACAAAGTGCTTTAAACTTCCCTAACCTTTAAAACAGCATTGTCAAATTATAAAATGGTTCTATATCTTGTGACACTGGAGGACCATCATATGAACTTTCAGGGTTTGTTGGTTCAAAACCACCAATCTCAGTGACAAGGGTGAAAACAGTGCACACTTGACAGTCTCTCCTCAAAGACATTTACGTTGCCCTAGTGAAATTCAGACCCTGTCTGGTTTCACAGCACTGCACACCTGACCAGTCGCTGCATATAGAGAGCGTGGTTGTTGGATTGTTTTAGAAAGTTAGTGTACAGCTGAGTTGTCAATGACATGCTTTTTCTCTGATGGCAGAGTTAGAATAGCAAGCAACAAAAGTGCCCCCCGTGTTGAATGAAAACACCAAACCCACCACACTACTGACAGCTAATTTTTGTTAGCTGTCAGTAGTCATGGAGCTAGAGCTGAACATGCTCTTGTAGTTATAAATGTACAGTGAAAACCCAGAAAGTGGATTTGAAGTTATACAACTGCAGATATGTCAGAAACTTTCTGAAAAAGATCTTGTTCTGCTCCAGTTAATGAGATGTCAGACAGTGGCAAAGGTTTTACATTCACACAGCTCATTTTGGAGGAACTGGCAGATAAGTACACAGAAAATGTAAAGCAGAGAAGTACAGAGCAGCTGCACACAGACGGACAGCATGACGAGCTAAAATTACTGTGGTTTCCTGGATTTTAAAACTTTCATGGGAGGTGTATCAGTATTATGAGTGAAACAGAAATCGAATTTAAAATGCCATAAAGCAATGCAGCATGCGAAAACAACCAAAATTTTCATTTTTTACTTTGTTTCCTAAAATTTCAAAACTTCAAGATTAACATGCAAAACAGATGTCATTTATCCATCTTTGTTTATTTTCCATTAATTTTGAACTTGAAAATATAATATAAACTGTGTCCATTCTTTGAATTATTCTGGTTTAGTAAGGAATAAAAAGCCACTTGTAGCACATTTGTAAATGATTAAACTCCTAGTGGAGTTTCTTGTAAACCTAGTGGCTTTTACAAGAAACTCCGTATAAAACCGTCCATCGATCACAATCACAGAGTGTTATCGCCACAGGCTAAAGACAGAAAAGTCACCAGCATCACTAAAGGGGGCAAATTTGACTGGCTGACTGGCCAGGTCACACCCCTGGGCGTGTGTGGCTGGGCTGAGTGGGGGTGTTCCCCTTATAGCTGAGAGGTTTGCTGGACGAGGATTTGGGGCAAAACACTACATTCTTTACTTACACTTTATTGAATAGTTTCTGATGCTTAAACTACATTGTTCAGATAGAGTTTTGAAAGATATCCACAGACAGTGAAGTTAAGATAAACATTGGAAATATTGGAATGTCCGGTTGTTCTTGATTGCATCACGGCTTGGCTGTTTTTGTGCAGAGCCAGGATTCTCAGTCTGGGTCTTTGGCTGGTGTTTACCATGCTGCATCACAAATTATGAATCCATTTCTATCATAGAGCTCATCAAATGTGAAAACAATAAAGGGAGCAGAGGGAATTGTTTCCTTTCAACCAATCAAAAGTTCTATTGAGCAAATGTTTAAACAGCATGAACAGTAGGCTCCTTACTACACTCGTCTAAGAATGTGTGAAGGCCACTTGCTTATACATATAAACTGTTAACAGGAGTGTTGTAAAACATTATAGGTGAATTTGACCTTAATGCACCCAGACAACATGACACCCATCAACCTAATTAGTGCAATGGGGAAGAGGAAGCTGGTGGGGAGAGGTGAGGGGGTTGAAAAGTGGGTGTCCAATGAACGGTCTGAGTGAATGCACAAAAGTGTGACCAACTAGACAACTCTGCTCTGGGGGTTTGTTTTGCTGCACTGGGCCTTTAATGTCTGGAGCCCCCAGGCTTAGGGCATCCTGGAGCTCTAAATCCTGGTTATTGTCCAGGCTTCAGTGTGAACAAAAAACGAAGAGCCAAACGCAGACAAATATAGACATGAATCTGTCATGACAAGGAAACTGGAATAATTTAATGACATGAAAAACACTATAAAATCTCCATAATGACCTGGATTTAAAACTCATTCCTCTTAACACAACTTGTGTGATTAAAAACATAGAAAAAGAGCTTAAATGCAAGAAGAATCTTCCTCACTCTCAACATGCGACCACACTACCCCGTAAGAGAGTATTCAAATGGAAGAGATTCCTGGATCAGACTGCTAGTACAGATGAGTTATTAGTAACAATGCATCTGTTGCAGTGGGTCGCACACAGACCTGGAAAATTATGTCAGTATTCAAACCTTGACATGTCTGAAAAATTTAGCTTACATCTTTGCTGCATTTCCAACATTTCTGCTTTCTCCATGTGGGCAGACACATGGCAGAGATGGGCTAAGGGTGATAAGTAACAAAGGTCAGTGGCTTGATCTTAGGACATCACATCTGCTGTTTTAACATGTGTATGTCATGACCACATGATCTTTTTGTTTTATAACAGCTGCATCAGCCTTTAACATATCCTTGATTTTACAAATAAATCATTCTTTAACTTACTTTCAACTTTGCAGATTTTGTCAACTGGAGGCAGCAGCTAGCTTTACTGTTCTGAGTGCCATGTACAAAAGTAGTCTACATTGTGACAGAGTGCTGTGTAGGCTAGAAGTTGAGTGAATAAGTAAGAACGACAGAACTACAGATGGTTACTTCTCATTTTGTAAAATGAATGTCAGCTATGTCCCACCCTACAGCAAAAACAAGACATTAGCATATTAAGTGGCTAGCACATATGGAATGAATAAAAGTGGGCATCATGACGTCAGTGAGCGGTTTGTGGATGACCATTCTGTAGCATTAAGTTAGTATTTTAGTGGGGTTTTAGGAGGCAGAAGTGAACACAATTTGACAAGAGGGTAGAGTGGGAGTGGCGTGAGGGGTGGATGTGACTGAGAACCTGAGGAGAACATGGCTGCCATACAGTAGCAACTTATCAATAACAATGTAACCATACTGTAAAGCATTCTTTACTTTATTGTCTATTTTTATTGCTCAGTAGAACCATGATTTCATGGTTTTTCCTGGATCACAATTGACTCTTCAGTGGTGATGATAAGTAAAGTAAAGGCAATAAGTCTTCGCTACTGTATTTTACAGGACCCCAGTTAACAAAATTTAACAAGTTTATTAGAGCACTGGTGATTTTTCATCAGCTCTGGCTAAAAACTGTTAAAGGGGATACCAAAAATTCTACTATGATAGAAACACCCTTGATCTACAAAGAGAACATCGTGCTGTCTTGAATAACACTTGAAAGTAGCGACTGAGATCATAAACACAACTGGAATGCAAGGCGATATTGCTGATAAAAAAAGTTTTGGTTGAGGAGCAGTCGAAATGAGGACATGTCAGCTTCCAAAAAGTGCAACAGAGAACAAGACAGAGGTCCTATCTTTGCTACAAACATGTATATACACCAACCACTTATTTAGGTACACCTTGGTAGTACTGGATTGGAGCCCATTTTGCCTTCAGAACTGCAGACAGAACAGAACTTAATTCTTCATGGCATAATCCAAATCTCCTGTTCCACCACATCCCAATGGTGCTCTCTTGGACTGAGATCTGGTAACTGTGGGGGGCATTTGTGTACAGTGAACTCATTGTCACGTTCAAGAAACCAGTCTGAGATGATTTGAGCTTTGTGACATGGTGTGTTATCCATCAGAAGACAGGTATACTGTGGTCATAAAGGGATGGCCATGGTGAGCAACAATACTCATGGAGGCTGTGGCATTTAAACAATCCTCAGTTGGTGCCAAGGGCCAAAGTAATGAAGCATAAGACCATCTGCTTCAAGGTTGGACATGCTGTCAACATGTCAGGCATCATAAAGCATTTTTGCCCAGAGAACTGCTGTGCACTGGATATTTTCTCTTTCTCAGACCATTCTCTGTAAACCCTAGTGATGGTTGTGGAGGAAAATCAGCAGTTTCTGAAATACTCAGACCGGCCCGTCTGGCACCAACAACCATGCCATGTTCAAAGTCACTTAAATCACCTTTCTTCCACATTCTGATGCATGGTTTGAACTTCAGCAGGTTGTCTTGATCATGTCTACATGCCTAAATGCATTGAGTTGCTGTCATGTGATTGGCCAATTAGATATTTGCATTAAGGTGCAGCTGAAAAGTGTATCTAATGAAGTGGCCGGAGAGTGTAATATCACCCCCCACTCTGTCTCCTATAGTGGATGGTCCAGTTCTAAAGTGGTTCTTCTCACAGAACCCGTTACACCCCCAGTAGTATTGCTTGTTATTGATATGCTGATTGGCCTTGGCAGTTATGCAGGTTTAGATTACTTCTGCAGACAATAAGCTAGTTAGCCAAATATGCTCATTTTTACAGGTTATATTCAACCCATTATTATTTAATCCTTTATATTTGGCAGTGTAGGTTTTTGAAAATAAATAACTCTTATTATATCCCCATGTGTGCTGCTTTAAACAGCATAGTTACAACTGCTAAATTTGAAAAAGGCTGAATGTCTATTTTAATATAATTGTCAGTAAGTTTGACCTAAAATTATTATACGTGCTTCTTCCTATTAAAAACACTATTTTTTTCCACTTCTCTTTCCCTGTTATTTAAGCTCATCTATGCTTAATATCCAAACTGAATTAATCAAAGGGCTTTCATTGCCTCAGCTTCCTCTTCTTAGAGATCAATATAAAAACCTTAATATAAGTTCAACATCTTAAATCATTCCCTTCCTTATATTTTATTGATATCCTTTGCTGGCATTTTGCTCTTTATTCATATGTTTTCCCCTGGCTCTTTTTTTTGCTGCAATGACCCAATCTCTCCTTCAAGGATAATACAGAAATAACTTGAATGGGTTTTTATCCTGGTCACCAAAAAGTGAGAACAAACTGAAAAGTGAGGCCACACATATTTCTGTTGCACCGCACTTCCAGCAGCACCTTTCTTCAACAACTGACTCCCAACTGCTGACAGAAAACATCAGACATAAATAGCTGACAGCTTCCAGTGCTTATCAGAACAATCTGCTGAGTTTCTACACTTTTGGTAAGACAGGTGCTTCCAAGTGGTTTCACACAACTTGTTGCCAACAAAGTCCTGAATGAGAACTTTAGTTTGCAGATCCAATCTCATTATCCTTCGCTGGGCCATTGTGGAAACACCCTGGCAACTCACTAATCAGCGCCTGTATCAATGCCAGGATTGTTTACGGGGGAATGGAATCTCCTCTGGGAATGTCACGGCATCCTCAGAGGACTGTGAGTGTGCAATGAGCTTGGAGCGAGATGCTTTTTCAAACTAAGAATGAGAAAGTCTGCAGCTCCGTGTATGTGTGGGGCACGGCCCGAGGACAGCAGTGTATGCATATTGCATAATTAATGAACATACGGAAAGGAATAATAATGGACACTCAGCCCCGCACAATGCGTCAGTATCTGTGGCTGGGGTCAGAGGTCACGTCTGGCTTTGTGCGTGGCTGTCAAGGACTGAGACAAACAAGGAGACCTTTGAGAGTTGAGAAGGTTTCATGTAGATAGAAAAACAATAGAGAGCAGTTAGTTGCGTAACAGGAGAATGAGGACAGTCAGTCTGCTCAGCACTAAAAGAATGATCAATGCTATTCAAAATAGTATAAGGTAATCTCCTCCATAGTCTGACAATCTAGTCTCTCCCCTGTAAAGCGGCCAATATTCGATAACATCAGCAGCGGAGGGAAAACATGAACTGGTTGGTGGAGCCATCCTACCCACCATAATGCCTACTGTGTGGCCCAAACACAACCGTGTTCCTGCTGCTGGAGAGAGACACCAGGGAGTTTTTTTTTCCTCATTTCCAGCATGAAGACAACGGTAGTAAGTCATAACATCTGCCTGGTTCTTTTTTGGGGGTTTTTACACTTTTTTTATACGTATAAAATGGCTCACCTTTCTCTCCTTCACTCTTCACTGTGCCCTCTCCACACATAGCGGAGTGCTTCACCAACAGGAGAGAAACTAGTGTCTTTGCAAACGCACACTTTCATTAAACTCTAATTTAAAATTGAAGCCAATGACAGAAAAAACATTTTTTTTTTTTTTTTTTGATGATGGCTCAATTAAGCAATTCCCTACACGCACAGTCATTTCGAAATCTGCAGAGGTGTGTGTGCTTGCTCGCTGAGACATGTCATTGTTATAAGTATTGCTTATATGCTGGATCCCAACATGACACATGACATTATAGTAGGGCAGTTTAAATTTAATATGAATCTAATAATATTAAAGGTAAAAGTTTTGATTGCCTTGACTGACAATTTATGCCAGTCACTCTGACCATCACTGATCCCCAAGATCATTGACCAACCAAGAAGTTACATGTCTGTATGCTGACAGAAAAGGCATTATGAACAACAAATAAGGCTGACTGTGATGACTTACGATTAGAAGAACATTAAGAATGTCACCACACACATGATATATCAGCTGGGGAGAAAAAAAAATAAAAAATTACCAAAAGCTCCGTCACTGGCTTCATCCGAGACACAGTGAAGTTCAAAGGAAAAGGCAGAACACACACATGCTTAGAAATATGAGAGCATATTTAAAGCCTGCTCAAAGCTGCTAGCATGGCAGCAGACGTTTGTTCCACTTCAGTTACACCAAAATTACAATGTGCACGCAGACATTATCAAATCACAGAAGTAGTGTAAGTCTACAAGCCAAAATGACGTTCTTTAACAATCTAAATTATTTTCTTCAATAACCAAGTACTTGTTTAGCGATCTATAAAATGTCAGAGTATTGTGAAAAAGGCCTTTAATTAATCCCAAGCTTTTGTTGCCTGACAAAAATCCAAAAATGTAGCATTTACCATCAGAGAAAGCTGAGAGATCACCAAATGATCAGGTTTCAGAAAATGGTACCAGTATCCCCTTCGTCAGTTAGGAGCCCAATAACATCTTTTTGACCCAGGGTCCCTCAGGAGCTTGGTTTAACCATAATCAGCTGGTTATATTCTGGTGCATTTTGGACAGGGATATGTTTTTTGTCATTTTGACTCTGCACACTACCACAATGGTAGTGGAAGTAAGTGGAAAAACTGACTGATAAGCATTTTCATGGCCATATTTCATGCTTCCTTTTCATTTAATGACAAATTTAGGAAATAAGACATGGAGTTTATTACAAGTGTTGAATGTGCTTTTGATAATCGCTGAACTCTCAAAATGCAGTCAGATTAGTCCTTTGTGAAAATGAAAATCTGAAATCCATCATGTCTTATCTGCAGTACTACAGAGAGCGTTGTTATTTCAGCTGCAGCTCAATGTCCCAACATGTAAGAGCGGCATTAGTGTTGCTCACTTGCTTCCATCTAGTGCTTTATCTTGGTCACGTTAACACTCGTCATGAAAATTACAGCTTAACCTGAAGGAGACAAAGCCAAAACAGTTCCATAGTCTGACATTTCACCATTTCACAAAGGATTTTTCCACCCCCTCCTCATCCTAATATGGCCTGATAAAAAGCTTAGGAAGTCATCAACAAAGAATTCCCTGTGACACCAAACTGAAATTAGACAGTCTGCAGTAATCTCCAAGAAAAATGCCTCCAACAGTGGGAGAATCTTTCTTGAAGAGGGTTAAACAGAAATTACTGTGGTATATTCCAGAAGCCTAAAGACAGCCTTTAGTCAGACAAAACAAAGAGTCATTTGATGAGTAATATTTGATCTCTCTTTTTTTAAATTTTGGCTGCAAAAATTCTCGTCAGCTTGAAACTTAATCATCTGGCTTTAATGCTCTGTCGGCTGAGGACAGAATACTTCTTACTTCTTACAACTACAATAATAGCATCACTGTGAAGGAATCCTGGTCTAAATCTCAAAATAAAAGACATTCTAAAAGTGAAGCCAAAGAATTCACTGAATAGACCAAAACACAAGTTTTTAACCCTAAATTACCTCCATTTCTGCTGTGTAGCAATGACATTATAACAGACATGAGAACTATGCTTATTTATTTCTTAAAACCAATCCTGGTATGCTTTTTGACAGCTGCACCTTATTGCAAAAGAATGGTGTCAAACTCATGGCATGAGTTCTGCACACCTGAGCTATACTCTGTTTCTACTGGATAGTAAGACTGTTTGTGTTGATGCTAAATACCTATGTGTGTGTGTAAAATATATATATATATATATATATATATAAATAAAAACAACAGTCACCTCCAGGTGCTTTATATTGTGGGGAGCAAGCACTTGGCGACAGTGGGAAGGAAAAACCAGGAACAAACCTCTGGCAGAACCAGGCTCAGGGAGGGGCAGCGATCTGTTTGGGGTGAGGGGAAACAGAAGAGAGCAGAGGGAGACAGGACAGTAGACACACATATATACACACTATATACTGTATTCGCTTGTCTGCCTTCACACGCATATGAACTTGAGTGACATCCCATTCTTGATCCATAGGGTTTAATATGATGTCGGCCCACCCTTTGCAGCTATAACAGCTTCAACTCTTCTGGGAAGGCTTTCCACAAGGTTTAGGAGTGTGTTTATGGGAATTTTTGACCATTCTTCCAGAAGCGCATTTGTGAGGTCAGACACTGATGTTGGACGAGAAGGCCTGGCTCACAGTCTCCGCTCTAATTCATCCCAAAGGTGTTCGTTCTATCAGGTTGAGGTCAGGGCTCTGTGCAGGCCAGTCAAGTTCTGGAACTAAGGGGCCGAGCCTAACTCCCGAAAAACAACCCCACCTCATAAACCCCCCCTCCATCAAACTTTACACTTGGCACAATGCAGTCAAAAAAGTACCGTTCTCCTGGCAACTGCCAAACCCAGACTCGTCCATCAGATTGCCAGACGGAGAAGCGTGATTCGTCACTCCAGAGAACACCTCTCCACTG